>JAODAL010003949.1:0-164712 GCA_025379985.1 Phyllomedusa bahiana | reverse complement strand
ACTTCACTTTGCTTATTTTATGGCCATTAGTAATTAGTATGTAATATATAATATATTATATATATCATATTTTATATAATATATATATATATATATATATATATATATATACATATATATATATATATGTATATATATAGTGTTAACTTTCCTTTCCCTATTATCTAAGACAGATACCAAGACTTAAATATAATAAGCTAATGGGCCAGTCCCCCTTCTCCATTGTAAAGTGCAGGTGACCTAAGCAGTGGTCTTTCTAATGGCCATAAAATAAGCAAAGTGAGTCAGTAAGCTGCAGATATTCTCACTCATAAATCCTTGCCTATACATTTACTCTCTGAAGATTCCCATCTTCAATAATGTCAAGTAAGAAATAGACTATCGAATATTCTGTACAGACTCAGACTCTGAAGATACGGTGTTAACTTTCTGGTGTGCCGCTGTAGAGACGACTAGGCAATTAAATTGATTTGGAAATACATGCAACATAAAATATATAAAATTTACAGCCAGAGTGAAAATTATTTTTCTAGTAATATAGAAAAAGGAACTGTAACCTATAGGACATTCTTTAATATTTGGCCCTTTTTATAGCTAATAAAGAGGGGTCCTCATAGGGAGATTCTACTGCTTTAGCTCAAAATCCTAGCTAGAGTAACGAATAGATGGAAATAGTAGATCACTATTTGTCCATTGACATCACTGGACACCAACTAATTTCAATGGTTGCCATGTAATTTTTTAAAGGGAACCTGTGGCCATTCCTGACAGGTCTGTTTAAGTAAATCCTTGCGTTCCCTGTGAACTAACAATTCAGGAGCATCTTCTCTCTGTTTTGTGTTGTTTCTCTGTTATTATTTCACCAGTTGGGGGAGTGTTCCTGAAATTGACCAATCAGTGCTGAAAATTGGAATGATAACACCCACCTGACTGATTCACTAATACATTTCTAGGAGGAATAATAGAGGAACAGCACAACACAGAGTTATAAGAGAAGATGCTCCAGAATAGTTATTTCACCGGAAACACAGGGATTTACTAGAATAGACATATTCGGAGATGTCACAGCTCCTTTTCGAGGGAAATCACAGTTTAGCAGCCTCCTGTGGCAAGTACCCATTACTAGGGCTGCCAGAAACAGGACCTCAACTTACCGTGATCTGTTTATTTTTTGAAGGTGTTGAAGATAAAGAAAACTGGCACGGGAAGCCACTTCCAAAAGATGCAGCTGAACAAGCAATCAATGAGATAGGGTGCAAGATCCAAAGCAAGAAAAAATTGACCCCAGCACTTCCAGTAGAAGATGCACCTTCTGTCAGCATCAAGAATATTAAGATGCCTTCTCCTCCTAATTTTAAGTTGGGAGAAAAGGTGGGTAAGAGCAGTTATTCTAGTGATGGGGTGCGTGATGGGGTATAAGACAGGCAACCTGTTATAGATTATTGAGCACTTCATGTCATTCTCATGCATCCTATATTTTTCAGATATAATCGATGCACGACTTTTTATGTATCTTATTTTTATTATCTTTATTTTTTGTTTTTTATGTATATGAAAATAGTGTTTTTTATATAATTTTTTTTATTTCAATCAGCAGATGAGCCCTGACACAGCTTGATAGGAGCGAACAGGTTTTTGACTCTGCTTCCTATTAGGTCTGAAAATTACCCTCTTGAATTTTAGATGATATTTAGACATAGATGTCAACTTGAAGGCATCATGAAGCAATAGCTGGTAAATTGGCTAACATTACCATCTGTATTGCAGCATTTCTTTCAACACTTATTTCATTTCCAACTGTTTATTTGCCGTCTGTTAACCTCCAGAGCCCTTTTTATTCAATATAAATCATATTTTAAAAATTTTTCCCGCCTTTGTCCATTTTTTAAAAACTAAGTTTCCCTTGTGAAAAAACCCCATCCCCATGATTCCTTCGATATTTGAAATTTAAACATTTTTCTTTTGAACTTTTTATTTTGGGCCAAATTTTTTGGCCGCCTTTTTTTTATTTTTTTTTCCCAAATTTTTTAAAATTTTTGAGGCGGGTTTTGAAAGTCGCCCATTCCCTTACTGAAACAAACTACAAAGTAAAAAATTAAAAAAAATTCTAAAAAAATTTTGAAAATAATTCAAAAGCACTAAAAGGGCCAAATGTAAAAAAAGGCAAAGTTCAAAAATTTGATTTTTTTTCCCCCATACCCAAACCAATCAACTCCCCTTTTAATTTTTCATATGGTGCTTTTGGAAAAATAAAAGGGGGCCTCTGATTGGTTGCTTTTGGGCAACTAATTTGAATTTTAAACATGGGCCCATTTTTCATACATGTGCCCATATATAAATAGTAGCGGTATTTAGAAAAACCATTGGCCCAACGGGGTTTGGGAAACCCTCCATTACAAGCCAGATTTGACTACAAGGAATTTCTCTTGCTTTCTGCGGGACTTTACCCCAAATATTTTTTTTTTTTTTAAAGGGAAAAAAAACTTTTTTTTCTGGGTTTCGCAAAAATTGAAAAAACCCCCTGAAAACGTATCCCTTTGTGCCCCTAAACACAGGAAAATTTCCAAAACTTTTTTTTTTTCTTAAGTATTTTGTGACCTTTTCATAGATTTAATAAGGCAAATTTTCACAGGGCTATTTTTGGGCAAATTTAATTCGCCGCGTATTTTCACAGCGTACGCGCCAAGTAGGGGCCCAAATTTCCCCCCAAAACATTATGGTAACCCCCTTTTTCCCTCATAGAAAACAATGGTTTTCCCGGCGAACAAACGACACGCAGGGAGAAAATTTGACATGTCAATTACAAAGCAGGAATACGGGGCCGCAAGTAAAGAATGTCTACGGGAGCCCCTGCCCAACAGGGGCAGTTTACCGAAGCCCCCACAAATTGGGGGGCGTTTTTAAACCCCCGCAATTAAACCGGTGAATTGGGCCAAAAAAATTGGCCCGGGGCGGGGGAAAGTTTATCTCTTAAAAGGCTACATCAACAAAGGGGGGGCCCAAAAAAAATTCACTAAAAACCAAAAATTTTCAAAAATCATTAAATAAAACAATTTTTTGTGCCACTGCCCTTTTCAAAACTGCTGAAAAACATTTTTTTAATTGCCGAATTTTTGGGCATTTTTTTTGCAAAAATGAAAAGCTTTAACCCCTTTGGGCAAAGAATTTCTGAAAAAAATTGCGCCAAAAAACTTAAAGTGTTTTAAACATAATTTCCAAAAAGAAAATTTTTTCTCCCCTTTGCTCGGCCCTTTTTTTTGCAAAAAATTTCAGAAAAGACCAAAGAAAAAAAAACGTTCCTGTGGAGACTTTGGGGAACGTTTTTACTCTTGTGCTATGTTCCCCACGCTTAAAAGGGGACGTACGCCCAATAAAAGGGCCCCAAAAAAATTTCCCAATAATTTACAGTAATCCATATTTTTCCCAAAGAGAACGGTTGCCCCCCTTTTTTATTGTGCGGGAAAAAGGGTGAAAAGTCACTGAAAAATACATGCCCTGGGGCCCGGGTTTGGGCCGCCGGCCACCCCCCCCCACGGGGCTTGCCCCGGGAACGCCCCCGAAACACACCGTACTTGGGGGGCAAAAATTACCCCCGCGGGTTAGCCTGGGGAAAAAAAACCCCTTAAAGCCCTGGGGGAAACCTTTTTTTTCCACTTTTTTTTCGGGCGTTTTTTTAGAAAACAAAAAATGCTGAAAAAACTTCGCTCTTTGGCGGGGGAGACAGCCGAAGGATGTTCGGGAATCCCCTGCAGAAACACAGCTTTTAGGCAATTTTTTTAAAAAGGGCAAAATTTTGGAACGGATTTCACCCCAAAACGCGCCGACTTCGCAAATTAGGGGTGAAATCCGTCCCAACTTTAAAGGGAAATTTCCCAGTTCCATAGAGAGCTAGGGGTTTCTTCTCCTCTCCCTGCTCGCAAATTTACGGGGGAGCGGGGAGAAAGTGACATTTTTCCAAATTTAATTCACGGGGGTAAACCCGGGGAAAAAATTTTAGGGGGCCAGCGACCCCGGGCCGGCCCCCTAGGGGGGCCCCCCGCCCGACCCCTCCGGGGAAAATTCGTCCCGCAATTACACCTTTAAAAAACCTTGTGAACATACCCTTTCCCACAAAATTTTGGCAGCGGGGGTTGGAAAAGGGGAAAAATTTTTAAATTTATCTTTTTCTGCCTTCTCTATCGCTTTAAAAATTTCAACTTCCAGAAACCAGTGCCCAAACAGTGACACAAACCCACTCGGGCAGCCCCGGGGCAGGGATTTTTTTTCCTAAAAGTTTTTCCTCTGAACGGGCCCTAATATACCAGCCCATTTTACAGTAGAAATCAGCAAGAAAAAAAAAAAAAAAAAAGTGAATACTTGTCAATATTATTGGGGGACACAGCACCTCATTAAAAGGCCCCGCCCTGGGGACTGAAACTTGGCAAAAGGGGAACAAAATTTTCCCCCTCCCCGCGCCCAGCTCCCCCCATTTTTACCCCTATTTCTGTAAAAGGGGGACATTTCTTTGCAAGCTCCCTCCCTTTTTTATTTTTAAATTTCCCTTCCGGGAAGGTAAATGGAGTTCCCTTCCACCGTCAGAGGGTAAACTTTTTGGGTTTTCCCTTTTATAAAAGACCCCCAATTGGGGGGTGTCAGGAAACAAGACGCCGCTGTTTTGCTTTTTTTTTCACGCCGGCACTCTAAACCAAATTTAACTGCCTTCAGGGTTTTTTTTGGTTTCCCCATTGCACCACTCCATTTCAGGTACCAAGCGGTGCTCTTCCGGTTACACCCAAAGATGTGGGTTTGATAAGCTTTCTTTTTATGTTTTTTTTCCCCCCCACCCTCGGGGAACTTTTTTTAGGTATTAAAAGGGCTGTTTTCCCAATGAATTAAACAAAAAAAAATTTTGATTTTTGTCCCATAAAATCCCTTGTCTGATTCATTGGGAGACACAGATCTCTCCCTTTTTTCTTTTTTTTTGAGGGTTCTCTTTCAAAAAACCCGGAAACCTGAATGCATCCTTTTCATACAAATTGCTTTTGCACCAACGAGTACCTGGTGCGTAGGAGGGAAAACACAGGGGACAAAAACCCAGGGAAAGGGGTTTATACCCAAAGTATTTGTGTCCGCCAAAAAATTTAAAACCCGAAAAAGGGATTTTACGGTAAATACAAACATCCAGTTATAAAAATGGCCCCCAAAGGTCTTTTTCTGACTTCATGGAGGGCACAAAATGTAAAAAAAAAAAAAAAGTAACGAAAAAAAACTTTATGCGGCCCCCCGCGCACATGTAAAGTGTCCAAGACTTTGGGCCCGTTCCGGAAAGGCGGGGTTCCCCAACCCAAAACCCCGTATGATTTTTGTGTTTGGAGGACGGAAAAAACCAGACGCATTCTGCAGGAACAGCCTACCAAGTTACAAGGACCTGAGGGGGTCGCAGTGGAACAAAAAGGGAAAAAACTTTGCCCCGGGTAGAAAAGGAACATTTAAAAGGGCCTTCTACATGCTTTAAAGCGATTTAAACGGGCCCTCTTTGCCAACATCAAATTTGTCACCCAAAAGCCCCCAAAACGAATTTGACCCCCAATCCCAAATGATCCAAAAACTTTATAACACGATACATAAATGTCTGTTTTGGGAAAAAGGGACAAAAATTCCAAAACTAAAAATTTAGCGCCACTTTGCTGTTAAAAAAATCGAAAAAAAAAAATTTGGGTGAAAAGCAAACTTTTTTGATTTATTATTTTCCCTCATATTAAAAAAAAATGTAAAAATTACATAAAAACAAAGCTTAACATATCGCGTAAAAAGGTGAAAAAAATTTGTACAATAGCTGAGTGCAAGACAGTGTTACAGCTTTTCAAAACCGGGAAAGGGAAAAAGGGGGAAAACATTTTTGGCAGGAACGTGGTTTTAAAGAAAAGGAAATTTTCCAAAGTGGAGGGAAAGACTTAAAAATTTCGACTAAAAACTAAACACTTTGATTTAAGCGCCTTCTTTTACTGAATTTTTTAAATTAAAAAACAAAATTTTTCTTTTCCCGATCGCCACTCGTAAACAAAGGGTCTTTGGGGTTTTTGCTAAACTTGGGCCCAAACTAAAAAACAGGGGCATTGCAAATGGAAAGGGGTTTACCCTAAGAACTCCACCTTTCTGAGGGACCTTTTAAAAAGGCTTCCCCAAACCCTTACAAATTTAATTTTAAAATTGCTGAACAAAACATGGTAAGTCTTTCTAGCACCTCCCGCCCATTGCCCCCACTTTAAAATTTGGGGACACAGACCCCTTTAGAAAGCCCCAGTTTTAGCAAACCCCGTTACTGCTAATTAGAGTGTAATTTTCTTTTATTCATATGCAAACTTAAAGGGGTTGTCTCACTACAAGGATTGTTTGTTATGTTAAAGATCTTGCAAAAACAAGTCACTTTGCAATATAAGTCCATTAACAGTGTCCTAAACCCATTCCCGAATATCCCCTTTTGTAATGGGCTTCAACAGCTTTCCCCAGGTCCCAAAAAGCTACAGACCCTTTTTTTTTCCCTCCCCTTTTAGGCTTTCCCAAACCCCTGGTTTTCCATAGCTACAGGGCCTTGCTTTTTACGCCGCCAAATAGAAGCCAGAAAAAACGCCCCGAATTCAAAAAAGAAAAACCCAAAAAAACAGGGCTGAGGGAAAAAAGAATTTAAAAATAGTGGACAAACCCCCTTTTAAATTTTTATTTTTGCAATTTTGGAAAAAAAAGAAAACATCATTTTTGGGTTCATTTATTTGGGGGCCCCCTATGTGTAATATCATGCAATGGAACTCCTTATTATGGACACTAGATAATTGTCTGCACAACCAATTGCATTTGAATGTCTAGGGGTTTATGGGTTTTAGACTGCGCACAGAAAATAGATAGGAGGGGAATATCTAATCATAAACCGTCTCACAGAAAGAGCAAAATAATATTCCCTTAAACTAATAACCTTTATTAGATATACTTTAAAAAAACCCAAGATAACAGATATGTCAATGGCCTAAAAACAAGCCAACTATAGAATTTCTGTATACTTAAACACAAACCTGTAGTAGTTAACAATTAGTAAAAAAATAACTACCAAGGTATATATAGCCAAAATTTGGTAAGGGGAGCATGTATTGAAAATAGAAAGTATTGGAAATAAGTAAACAAAAAACTATATTGTAAGAGAAAGACTCACGATTCTGCAGGTCTTATATGATGTTACTCACAAATCTGAGCTTTTACTTCCAGGAATGGGATATAGAAATTCTAAGAGAATATGGACCAGATAAATAATAATTATACAATACTAAGTTCCAAACCCTATCAAGGCAGAGCACCCCCCCCGAAAAGGGACGACCCCACCTATCGACGGCTCACCCTAAAAAAAAATATATATGTTCACGGTCCCATACAGAAGTACTTTAAAAAATGTATATATATTCTCTATACTTTCCATATGTTTTAACAGACCGGTTCATCAAGGGATAATAGAAGAAGAAGCTCAATAGTCCATTGAGGCCTCATCATGCCACAATGGACTATTGAGCTGTCTTCTTCTATTATCCCCTGATGAACCGAACACTGGGGAAACGTGTCGGGATTGCTATACTATTTGTTCTGTATACATATGGCTTTTTGTATACGCATTAGATGAATGAAATAATTCAGGTCCATAATCATTATGTTGATATATTCTGTGTAGGTAAGTGTTGCCGTTGGCTGCACAACAAGAGACCGTACTGTTGCCTTTGCCAGTGCCTTTGCCACCTTCTTCACCAGAGCCTTTGATCAGATCAGAATGGCAGCCATCTCGGAGAGTAACATCAACCTTTGTGGTTCACACTGTGGGGTTTCTATAGGTGAGTGTTTCTCATTTGGTGTCTGCTACTCTTTGAGAGTTGTATAAATTAAGTCGGTTACATTTATACACACAAGAATTCTGTATATTAAAAGGTTTTTTATATAGGGTAGTTCACCTTCTTATAACTCCCGTTATCCTGAGACTTAAAGGGGTTTTCTCACCAAGTAGTTTCTCAGAGCCACAACCAGCTTTAGAATCACACATGCTGTTCAGGCTGTGGGTGGTTCTATACCAGTGATTGACACATCAGCTCTGCTGTTCCTAGCTATTTCTTTTACACTTTATCAAGCTTTTGCACTCATGTCAGTGTATAACACAGGCCTCAAAGCTCTAAAGAGTGTTTACTTAGCTAAATGAGAAGCTTTCAAATTCTGTAGCTAGAGAGAAGATGCTGCAGGAGATGACTAACCATGGACGGACTGAGTGAATGATGCATCAAGTATAGGAACATGTTCTCAGGGGTCACAATCTGTGTCTCCTTTTATACCTTTTTGCCCCTTTATTTTGCTTTTTATTTCTCCTTTCATCTTCCCTCTTTATCCTTTTATCTTCATCTGCTGTCTTTTTTTCTTCATTTTCGCTTCGTCCCTCACTTTCTGATATCTCTTCTCTGTCTTCTTTCCGTTTCCTCTTTCCATTTATCTCAGTTTCTACCCTCATCTCCTCCTTCACTTGTTTTCTTTAATTCTCCTCTTCTCCCTTTTATTGTTTTGCTCCGTTACTTCATCTGTCTTCCTGCCAGGGAATGTTGAAAACCATTGTGCAGTTGCGAATGAGAAATTCAGAACTTCCCACTTCTTGATAAATATGACCAAAGTCTTGTGTAGAAATATTTAGCCATTTCTTGCATAATAGCAGTAATGTCCACCTAAAAGGGTATCCTGTCATAGCATCCGCAAACTTGTCAATAAGATATACAGGATGTCATAAAGAGCACTGGAGGTTTACATGTTGAACTTTTGCCTATGTCCTGAAAGAGAACCGAGAACCTTTATGATTCTTTTGGGACTTCCACACTTCATCAAATTCTATGAGATGAACAGAGAACCACCTAAGCTCAGTTTAGCTACCAGTGGTCAGGCCCCCACTAATCAGACATCTATTCATGGGGAACCCCTTTAATTATTTCTATTATTATTCTATGAAAATATACGGATACTCGTCTTTACCCCTTTGTGCTTTGTCTCATCTCATTCCTTTTATTCTTTTCTATTTTTCTTTCTTCTAGTTTTCTTGTCTTTCTTTACTTTACACCTCTAAATATATGAAGATTGGTGTATCCAGGTAGAACTGCATGACATATATAAGCTGTTAACCCCATATACCTAACACAAGAAAAGGTACCCCTACTTTGCCGTGATATAAAAATATTTTCCTATATATATATAATTGGGTTGTGGTTTTGTTTTGGTGTATATATATATTTTTGGGTGTATATATATATGTGTGTTGTGTGTGTGTTGTGTTATATATTAAAATAATATATATATAAAATAATACACACACATACATTATATATATTTTTAATATATATAAGTATATATATATATATATGTGTGTGTGTGTGTATATATATTTATATATATTAACATTCACTTCACACACACACAAGTTGTAATATTTTTGCTGTGGTTTCATTTGCACATCCAGTCTACATTGTATGTGTGTGTGTGTGTGTGTGTGTGTGTGTGTATATATATATATTAAAATATATATAATATATATTATAATAATATAATATTGTGTGTGTGTATATATTATATAATGTGTGTTTATATATTTATATATATATTAACATACACACACACAAGTTGTAATATTTTTGCTGTGGTTTCATTTGCACATTCCAGTCTACATTTTATGTGTTGTGAATAAATTAATATATAATATATAATTTTTGTGTGTGTGTGTTATATAATATAATATAATATATATATAACTGTGTGTGTTGTTTATATATTATTTTATAAGGTGTTATATTTTAAAATATATTAAACATAACACAAAAGTTATAATATTTTACTGTGTTCATTTGCACTTCAGTCACATTGTATATTTGTGTGATAATATAAAATATATATAATATTGTGTGTTGTATATATATATTAATATATATATATAACAAAATATAATATAATTTTTGTGTTGTGTATTAAAAATTTAAATTAATATATTTTGTGGTGTGTATATATATATTTTAATATAATATATATATATTTGTGTGGTGGGGGTGTGTGTGGTGTATATATATAAAAATATATTTTTATATATATATGGTGTGTTGTTATATATATAAAATGTGTTGTGGTGTGTGTGTATATATATAAATATATACGTGTTGTGGAAATTTATATATACTTTTTTGAAGGGGTTTATATAAAAAATATATATGTTGTGTGTGTGTGTGTTAATATATATATAGTAATCATAAACGATTTGTGTGTTTGTAATATATATATATAAATAATAAATAAAAAATTTATATATAATAATAAATAAAAATATAAATATAAATATATATATGAAATAAATAAATGTTTATATATTTATATAATATTAACATACACACACACAAGTTGTAATATTTTTGCTGTGGTTTCATTTGCACATTCCAGTCTACATTGCTGGGAAAATTAAGGTTGTGAGAGCATTTCTATGTAGATGTAGGGACAAATGAGCCTTAATAAGTGTGATCCTGTAGTTCCTGTTTAATTTCGGTTCCACAGCTCTGCCTAGATAAGTCCTATACTTAGATCAGGAACTGTAAGGTGTTTATAGCTTATCCATCAAGATGTCTGCATTTAATTTTCTGGGAATATTTTGCCATTTCTAGGTGAGGATGGAGCCTCTCAGATGGGACTGGAAGACTTAAGCATGTTTCGTGCTGTTCCTTCTGCCACTGTGTTTTATCCAAGTGATGCAGTGTCTACTGAGAAAGCGGTTGAGCTCGCTGCCAATACAAAAGTAAGATCAGTAACTTTCCAGGGTATGAACACTGTGGCAAAGAATGGGCCTCAGTTATGAAAACTGTTTTTGTTGTCCATAGTAACCTATCAGAGCTCAGTTTTTATTTTTTAGACTGTTCTGATTGCTATGGACAAAAAAGGCAGTTCTACCTATAGATAGTTTTGATAAATGAGGCCCAATGCATTTACAATAAAAATAAAGCAACTTTCTAAATACTCTTAATTAAAACTCTCCTAGGAGTTTACAGCTCCTGTGCAGGCCTATGTCTCTCCATGGTTACAGTAGACAAATAAACCTTTTCTGGCTCTGCAGTCATACTCTCTTTCATTTGTCCTCTGCTTTCTGATACCATACGTTCAATAGATTAGCGAGGGCATATGTAAGGGAGTACAAATGAGACAAAACAAGATTTATTTCTAGCCTGTAACCATGGGATGAGGAGTTTTTTTTTAACCTTTTAGTCACTGCACATATGCTTTCCTAGGGTATGTTCACATGGCTTAAAATGCTGCATATTTTGGCATGCATTTTGCTGCGTATTGCACTTTATACGCGCTGAAACGTGCGGTAAATCATAGCTCTCGTAGAGCTATGGATTACTTGTTGTCCCCCCGTGCATACAATACAATCGTATTGTAAGTGCGAGGGGAGAATTGACATGCCAAATGTTTGCAGCGCATGCGCTGACAATTCAGGTTATTGAGGCCGACTCCCACCCCCCATATCCCCGTGCTCTGGAATTACGCGCTGATCAGTGCGTCCTATACGCGCCTCAATAAGCCGTTTGAACATACCCTTAAAGAGGTTTTGCCAAGAAGTGAGTTCCTTACCGAACAGGCTGATATTCCCCTCTTGAGGCTTGAAAAAAGGGGTGTTGTGTTTCTGTGTTAAAAAAAACAAGTGCCTCCTCTGTGATGTCATCACTCCACCTCCCATGCATGGTCCTGATAGTCTCTGTAGTTGAGTAGTTGCTAATCCACAGAGGAGAACAGTACTGTGCACAAGCTATATGCGTTTTTTTTCTCCCTCTTATCTGCTCAGGAGAGAAGATAAGCTCAGCAGGCAGCCTTCTTTCATTCCTTCACGAACGAATGAAGGGCTGCAGAGGGAGAAGGAGGGGGGCTGAGCAGAGAACAAGGGAGCGTCGCATGTTTGCTCAAATAATTACTTACAACCAGTGGATTCTCTGTACAAAAGACACAGGAACTTTTCTCCCCAGCCCCTCCAAAGCTTGTGTTCATGTTCCCTGCCATCAGAAAAGATGTGCAAAAAACGCGAGCGCGGCCAGATCAGCTCCTGGTCATGTCTAATGTAAACTGTCAGAAAAACAAGGGCATGTAAAGAAGGCTGTAGCTCTCAGAGGCTTCACTTTTTTTAATCACATATATTTAGAAAAGTGGTTAAATACCCATTTTGGAGGATCCCACATCAACATTAGATTGTGGAAAAACCCCTTTAAGGCAGTCACCAAGTGGCCTTGTTCCGATCAATGCACCTTTTTATGGTGTGATCAGGATAAGGCACGGGAATGCACAGACTTGGCTGCCTGATGACAGCCAGGCTTCTGCTGGAATAGTTGAGACTGTAAAAACAGCTCATTCTTTGAACCTCTTAAATACTGTGGTCCATATTGACCATGGCATCTAGGTGGTTCCCTCTGTCATCCAGCAGCATCCTCATGACGTGATTATGGGGTGCTCATGGGGTTCTACATTAGCAGGAGGCCTAGTGAAGACTTCCAGGTTTACTTTCACTGGCTAGGCCTATTAGGGTGCCTGACAGTTTTACAGTGACAGGCATGATATACTGCAATACATAAGTTGTACCGTGTATTATACTGCATGAGTGATCAAAAGGTTGCATATTCAAGTCCCAGAGTGGTATTTAAAAAATACTAAAAAAAAGTTTCAGAACCATACAAATGAATGAAAAAAACTCCAAAGGAAACAATCACATCTGTAACACCTGAAACTAAAGTAATTACATGACTTATCCCTCATGGTGACCACCGTGAAAAAATAAGTGCTTACGTGATGAAAAAATAAAAATATTACGTGCCTTGAAATGCAGAGAAATGCAAACTTTTTTTAAAGTGCTTTTTGGTGTGAAAAAGTAAAAGCAAAAACATAAAAAAATACATAAATTTGGTATTGCTGTAATCAAACTTATGCATAGAAAAAAGTTAGCATGGTATTTTTACTGCACAGTGAATGGCATAGATTTAAAATGCATGAATTGTGTAATTATAGTTTTTTTTCCACTCCTTTTAGAAATAATTAATAAAAGTTAATCAATCAGTTATGTGTACCTTAAAATGGCACCATTAAGGCTTCTCCCCACGGCACGGTTTCTCAGCCGGTTCTCAATTTTGAAAAACGGCTGCAAACCGACTGAAAGACTTTTACACGGACCTTAATGGAAAATCCGTGCAGCTGTCCCCACTACACATATTTTCCGCCTGGTGGTTTTTCAGACCGCGGGCCGCCCGAAAAACATAGAACATGTTCATTCTTCCGACCGGCTTTCGGATGGAATATGAACAAGTCTATGTGGAGGACTTTTCTCCGTAAACTTCGGAGAAAAGTCGTCCCCTGGTGTGTGCACGGTCTCAAAACAGTGCAAATAGGCCCTTTAAAAGAGAGAACACTTTCTGAAAAAAAATAAAAAACAAGTCGTAATACGTATTTGTCGACAGAAAATAAAAAAAGTTACAGCTCCTCTAGTGCAATAATTAAAAAGCATTACAAGTATTACATTAATGCAGTATATTATTTCTTATTATTTAGGGAATATGCTTTATCAGGACCAGTCGCCCAGAGAATGCAGTCATTTACAACAACAATGAGGAGTTCAAAATCGGACAAGCCAAGGTCAGTATTAGAAGAAAACATCGCTGCATAGCTTGTCAAGATAAAACTGCTCTAAGGTTATGAAGTGCGTGTCCATTGTCGCTGGCATCCACATCTCCCACCAGATGCCTAGATCTGACCATGCAGGGCACAGCCACCTGATCAGGGTTTTACAGTTAACAAGGCAACTGCAAGATGTCCCAACCACACTGGAGATACAATAATTGGAGCTAGTTCAAGAGATGGAGATTTAGCCCATAAAGAATGAAACTGAAGTCAGGGGTCATGTAAAGGGTCAATAAGTTGACTTAGATCAGGTATTCGATACTGTATCCACTGTAATTGCTAATTGGTGGGTCAATGGTAAAGCAGATTATTCTATGGGGCAAGTGGTGCAGCCAGTTTTAGAAGTCAGAGGTATGTACAGCTGGCAGGATAGGGGGACAAGTCAATGGAAAGTGAGGATTGTTCAGGTTGCTTAGAGAAGGAGATTGGTTTTGGGCTAAAGTATGATAGGATGTCAGGTTTAGGACCACATAGCTAGGACAATGGTGGATAGGTGTGTACCATGTTAAAAAAAAAAAAAAAAAAAAAAAAAAAAAAAGGGCTACTGCCTAGCAATCGGCTACACCTGTGTATTTTTTCCTAAGTAGCATGGGGGCTGGTGTTGCCTCTCTGCTGGGTTCAGTCTCATTCCAGCCTTTGAGTATGGCCCTGTTTCCGTTTTTTCTTTGAGAAATTAATGTCCCATTTTTTCTGTAAAGCATGTACCATGTAGTAGCAAGCTTCATTTTCTTGGAGTTGGGTCAGTGGTCTGCGTAGTTTTCTAACCGTATAGCGCTATGGAGAGGTGTTTGGTAACACTGGAGAGCTTTAGGTAACATTATAGGGTTTGTTTACCAATACAAAAAGGGGTATTTTTTCTCAGAAACAGTGACGCTGTTGCCCGTGGGCAGTTCTGGTACTAACTGACTCCATTTACTGGAATATTGCAATACCAGGAACAGCCCATGGACAGAGGTGGCGCTAACTCTCCTTTGTATGAGATGATAAAAACTGACCCTTTTATAATGTCATTCAAACCCTTTAAGCAAATGATGTAAGGACAACTATCAATAAATAAGCAATACAACAACTTACCGTATGTAGTACTAAGTACTTAAGCAAATGAATTAATACAGAGAGAATCACACTGTTTCTGGCTGAGGGTTTACTCTTCATAAATCACATTCCCTGCTGTTGTCCTGACCTCATGACTCTTTTATGTGTCCTGGCTTTGTTATAGGTTGTATGTCAGAGCAAAGATGATCAGGTGACAGTCATCGGTGCCGGGGTCACTCTGCATGAGGCATTGGCTGCAGCAGAACAGCTCAAGAAAGGTAATAGTAATATTCAAAGTACATAGTAAATGACCTGAGACGTAGAAGGACAAGAGGTATAGTCGTCTCTGCTAGAAAATGCCATAACATTGTGATCCATGGGTTCAAATGGCAATTATGGAAATAAATGGCTTGAGGTCCTTTAAGCAATTTTCCTACACAGCAACAATCCTCTTGCAGAGGACTACATAACCACTCCATCCAAAAGCAATATACCAGTATAGCATAATAGGGACATATGCGCCATATTTGAAGTGTGGCACTGTACATTTACGCCATGATGTCAGTAAAGGAGCAGCCAAGATCTGCTGCTATTGACCGGGATCGGGGAGTTCTCTGTCCTCTTTACCCTTTAGATGCTGTAAAAGTTAAAGGGGTTGTCTCACTACATTGATTCATCTTACTTTAGTCCTGTTTTCTTGGTTTCATTTTGAATTCAGGGGGGTGTTTACTGGCTTCCACTAGGCTGCAGTAGAAGCCAGGTCTGTAGCTATAGCAACCAGTGCTGGCAGCCAATCAGGATAGATCAAAGAGGTGTGTAGCTATAGCAACCTGAGGAGCTGATGCAGTCCATACAAAAGGGAATATCTCAGAATAGGTAAGACACTGTTAATGAACATAAATTGCAAAGTGACTTGTTTTCGGAAGATCTTTAAAATAAAAAGCAATCTTTGTAGTGAGACAACCCCTTTAAACGCAGCCAGTGCACCTAATAGATTGAAACATTTTGGTCCCCAATTGCCATCCCTGCGACAAGATTGCGCGGTGCCAACCAGTTGTCATGGCAGCTGGGAACCTAATGAAGGCCTCCATCTTACTACTATTGTTATACCCTGCAGGGTGTTAAAGAAGAGCCATTATTGTACATCATTTGGCAATATATTAATGTTGCTAAACGGTTTTCAAGTGATTCTGCCTCATAGTGATCAATACCCTACAGGGAATAAATTAGTTGAACATAATTGATAACACTCCACCCATAAATATTGAGCTATTATAAAATCGCTATTTATCCCATCCGGGGAACACCATGAAAAAATACTAAACACCACTATTTCAGAATAATGATATCCTCATTAATACTGCCCAGTGAATTCCATAAAAATTAACCCAGTCATAAATGGCACAATTTCATTTTCCACATTCCCAACAAATAATTTTTTTGGGGGGAGGGGGCTTCCCTGTAAATTATAGGGCTTGTCCCCATGGCAAGGGTTTTTCGTCGGTTTTTCAGATGGTTTGGTGTTTTAGAAACCGTCTGAAAAGCTGCAAGCAACACTCCCCCATAGACTTCAATAGAAAAACCATTCAGTCGTCCTCACTGAACGGATTTTCCGCTGCGCGGTTTATGCGCCACTGGCACCAAAACTCCCAATTCTCTTCTATACAGTCTAATTTGGGGAAGCTCGAGCTGCAGATCCTTATCGCTACTGGTGCTTGATGCAGTGGTGGTTACTGCATGACTCATTTTATATCATTTTTTTTTTTAAAAAGCTTGGAGCACACACAATCCAAGTCCAAGATGGCCACTGGAATCTCAGGGAGTGACCACTGGGTGGAGATAAAAATAATCACATGGTTTCTAGCACCAATCAGGACTACTTTTGCACTCAGTACACTTGTCCGCATCAAAAACAGTCCAAAAACCGTTGGGGAAACCTGGACAAAATCAGTAACAAAAAACGTACAAAAAACCAAAACCGCCAAAAAAAACGACCGTTTTTTGTGTCAAAAGCAGTCCAAAAACCTGTTGTAATGAACAGTGCTGCTGAGGTCAAAAGCGAGGTGTTTTTGACCTTTGCCATGTAAACGCACCCATATGGTAAATGATACCTTTAAAAAGTACATCTCGTCCTACCAAAAACAAACCTTTGTCTATGTGACTCTTGGAAGGCGGGGAGAAAAAATAAACGCAAGCAAAAATCATTGCGGTAGGAGAGGTTAAACTCATGGAACTTTTTTTTTTTAATTTTTGTTTTGCAAAAAAATTGAGTGTTTGGAAATGTGTTCTGGGATTTGATAAATGGGACAATCTGAGAATTGTTATAATCACATTGATAAATAGCACAGAAAAAGAAGTGCTACTACATGTTACCAATTGTTCTGCAGCACAGAACGTGACCATACTCCATACTGACAATTGATTGTAGACCCACTGAGCCTGTGTCTGCTGTTTGCAAAGAGTCTTTAATAAAAAAGTTGATTGACTATGAATAAGAATCTCCGGTGGTAAGAACTTACATCAGAAACTGGTTCTTCGCCAGTTTTGAAATTGTACTTGATAAATGATTCACATAATTGCAGCCATCATTGCAGAATTCACTGTGCAATTGTCCAAATGTCTCACCCTACTGTCTCAATTCTAAATGTTTGCCTAATTCCTTTAGACGTAATCCATGTCCGAATCATTGACCTCTTCACCATTAAACCTCTGGATAGACAAACCATCCTTGACTGTGCCAAAGCCACCAAGGGAAGAATCATAACTGTGGAGGATCATTACCGTGAAGGTGAGTCTTTTCCTGGTTTGGTCACTGTCCTCACAATGTGCATAGATTTCTTTTAGCTGCCAGGTGTATTTATTTCAGGATACGTAGATATTTAGGAGAACGAAATGACCAGCTTTCCACCAAACGATGATCCAATTAAAACATTTCTTTACTCAAATATCTTTAAAAATGAATCTGTATTCCAAAAATCAGTGCCACTGTATGGGTCTAGCTCCACATGACTGACGCGTTTCGGATATTATGTATCCTTACTCATAGTCTAGCTTGTAACAAAATGACACACTATTTAAAAGAAATCACTCCAACCACCCATAATAGGGGAACGCCCCTAAACGGGAGATACCATCTTTGTAGGAATGTGTATAATGAACATTAACAAACTCGAAAGACCTCTATATATTCATAGAATAGAAAAACTGAATACAGCTAATAATAATATGTTATGTCGTGTTGTACATTAAGTCCCTGAGGAATGCGGGTGCTCAGATTGAAAATCCATTGAGACTCTCTGCTTAACAATTTCTTATGATGATCCCCCCCTCTTACGGGACGTACCACCTTCTCTGTACCGCAAAAGGAAAAGGATGACAGATTGCCTGCATGCGCCTCCTGGAAATGCTTTGAAACTGTAAAAACTGTCTCTAAAACAGTCTCTCCTAATAGAGTCACAGGTCATCAGGTGCCTCCTGATTCTAGCTTTGAGTGGCCCCGTGGTGCAGCCAACATATTGTATGTTACACGCAAAGTAGCTGTATTCAGTTTTTCTATTCTATGAATATATAGAGGTCTTTCGAGTTTGTTAATGTTCATTATACACATTCCTGCAAAGATGGTATCTCCCGTTTAGGGGCGTTCCCCCACTACGGGTGATAGGAATGGTTTCTTTTAAATAGTGTGTCATTTTGTTACAAGCTAGACTATATATAATATCCAAAACGTGTCAGTCATGTGGAACTAGACCTATACAGTGGCACTGACTTTTAAACCTGTCTTGCATCATTTTTTGGAATACAGATTCATTTTTAAAGATATTTGAATAAAGAAATGTTTTAATTGGATCATTGTTTGGCGGAAAGCTGGTCATTTCATCTTTCTGGATCTTGTGGGAGTTGGCTCTGCTCCGACCGTGCTATTGCCGAATGTTGTGGAGGACTGGGGAGCCGATATACACTGATGTGTTTTGTTCCTGTATACATAGATATTTAGCGCCCGATCTTCCTAAACATTTGTCCAAAACAGGACCCACCTTGAAAGCAGAACACAAAGGGCGACATGTCCCAACACGCCAACGCCAGTTTTTTGTTCTATTTTGCGGCAAACCCACTTTTTACGCCATATTGTTGTAAATGGACTGTCATACACCAAAACTAGGCGCATTATATGCCGGGAACGACACTTTGTAATGTGTCTAAATATGGTGCACTGTGCGCCCCCGTCTCAAAATGCGCTTATTGAGGCGCGTTACATATGTTATGCGCCTCCGTCAGGCAATGAGCCTCGATACACATACCATATACTACCAATGATATGCTATGTGCCGCGAGTTGAGCAATGCACCCTTTTTTGCTGCAATGCGCCCTTTTTGATGCAATGCACCCTTTTTTGATACAATGCCCCCTTTTGATACAATGCCCCCGTTTTTGATGCAATCCCCCTTTTTTGATACAATGCCCTCTTTTATGATGCAATGCCCCCTTTTTTGATGCAATGCCCCCTTTGATGCAATGCCCCCTTTTTTGATATGATGCCCCCTTTTTTTGATGCAATACGCCCTTTTTTGATACGATGTGCCATTTTAGGCGCATTAAGTAATCTATACAAGGTATACCTGATGCCAATTTTTAGAAAGTATCGGACTTTCAGGCGCACTTTACACTGATTTACTGCTTTTACTTTTTATATAGACATATTTTTACACTTAGTAGTGATACTCCTGTATGCTAATACATTACATTCAGTGTCAGTATGACACAGACTGCTGTCAGGACAACACACAGTGTGTCCCAACTATGCAGACAGCCCTGGGGCTTATCTAGGTCCCCATGGCTGACTGTACATACATTGCCCAGGCTCCATTGGATTTCCAAGACAGTTCCTTATCCTACTTTTTGGGTTTATTTAACGAGGGCCTGTGGTCATTCTTGTCATGTCTAAGTAAATACTTGTGTTCCCTGTGAATTCTGAAGCATCTTCTCTTATAACTCTCTGTTGTTCTGTTCTTCTTCTAGAAATGTATTACTGAATATATCAGCTTAGTGTTACCAATTAGGGGTGTGTAACTGCACAGTCTGACATTGCCCAATCAGTGCTGACAGATTCAGTATCTGCAGGGACACACCCCTTTGAAAATTCAATTGGTAACACCCAGCTGACTAAATCAGTCATACATTTCTAGGAGGAATAACAGAGAAAAAGGACACCACAGAGTTATTGGAGAAGAAGCTCCATAATTGTTATTTCACAGAGAACACAAGAATTTACTAACAGACCTGTCAGGAGATGTCACAGGTTCTTTATAAAACGACTCTATATATGGTGCATTTGAGAAATTGTATTTATAGCGGTAGATTCTTTATACAAAATAGACAGTACATTGCACTGATTAGGTTTTTTTGTTTTTTTTATCCAGAAATAGTACCTCACTTGTCCCTGAGTTGTATCTGAGCTGCAATACTAGGCAAAACCCATGGACAAGAGGGGCACTGTTTGGAAAAAACTTAACCCTTGTTTGAGATATTGCACCCTTTAAAGAGAACCTGTCACATAGGTTATGCCCCCCTTGCTGAGGACAGCGGAAGCTAGTGTCAGACCTGCTGTTTCCAGTGCTGTGTCCCTTATTCTGTAAGATGCTGTAGTTTTAGAGCATTTAATGCTCAAATCTGCAGTTTTCAGCCAGAAGGGTCATTTAAATAGTCAGTGTTTTTCAAACCCCGCCCATCTGAGGCTAGCCCCGCCCACCTCAACTGATAAACCTATTACTTTGAATAGGTAGAAACATGTGAATAGCAACAAGTAAAAAAGTGGATTGGCACTAGTCACAGTCAAAACATACAGTCTATTCAAAGCGATCCACAGAGGTTTATGTGGGTGCGGAGGTGCAATGCTACTAAATAGAAAGTCCCAGTATGATGCACAGTAGAAGAATGTAGCTGCACTCACCGAATCTTGTTTCCGTAACTTTTTATTCAATGCTTTACAACATCATGCGGGCATACAAACAGCGGAGCAGGGAGAGCGGCATCGTCAGAGCCAACGGCCGTTTCACGTCATCAGAGGCTTCCTCAAGGCAGCGTCTGATGACGTGAAACGGCCGTCGGCTCTGACGGTGCCGCTCTCCCTGCTCCGCTGTTTGTATGCCCGCATGATGTTGTAAAGCATTGAATAAAAAGTTACGGAAACAAGAAACATGTGAATAACTGCCAGGTGGGCGGGGTTAGCATTCGGTGGGCGGGGCTAACACCTGCTCATGCATAAGATTTGAGCATTAAATGCTCAAACTGCTGCATCTTACAGAATAAGGGAAACAGCGCTGGAAACAGCAGGTCTGACACTAGCTTGTTCTGCCCTCAGCAAGGACCTCAGCAAGGTTCCCTTTAAAGTAAAATTGTAACACTGAATGCAAATTTACTTATTTAGGATCTAAAGCTCATTAATTATGTGATTGTTTAGGTGGCATTGGAGAAGCAGTGGCCGCAGCTGTGGTCGGTGAGCCTGGCATTACAGTGAAGTCTTTGGCAGTATCTGGTGTCCCTCGTAGTGGTAAACCAACTGAGCTGCTCAAGTTGTTTGGAATTGACAAAGATGCCATCGTGGAAGCTGTGAAGAAAGCAGTTATCTAAAGCCATGTGTCAGAGGATAGAACCTACTGGCTTCGTCTTTTAACCATATACAATAGAGCCTACTGAGTAATCGCAAAGTTATTATAATAAAGCTTTGAAAAAGTGAAGTGTAACGGCTGTTTGTGAAGTCTTGTTAATGACAGGAATGGGGAACCATGATAACTGGGTGACTAATGAGGCTCCTTGGGCCCTGGACTGTGGCATCACTGGGTTGGACTGAGGTTCTTATTCAGATGTCATGGTACCAGGCAATGTCTTGGCACTTTCTTTGGCAGGCAGGCTGCTCTTTAGTGAATTCCTCCAGTATTGATACACAGTATCCAGAAAATAGTTAAAATCTAATCTTCTTTATTTTAATGAAGACATTATAAGCACCATGGGCGCTATACGAGACAAATCAAATAGTGCCTACGCGTTTTGAACTAGACACATAAACATACATCTGCAACTAGTACCAATATTAATGTGTAAATACTTATTCGCTTATCAAATACAATACTTTAATTAGCTCACCTGTTGAAAAATCAATGGCTGCACATGGTAAACAGGGCAGGTTTCCCTTCCACGCGCTGATGAAAACAGGTATATGACGACAGCCGGTGTTCACTGATGACACGCTCCATGCAAAAAACTGTGACACTCCTATAGGGGGTGTGTTCATGTTACTAAGATATGCAAGCAACATACTATGAATATGACACTCTTATAGGGGGATTTGTTCATTTTGCTAAACTATGTAGACAACATGTATAAGTCACTATAGTAATGGCGTGTGGATGTGACCATCACTATGTATTAAATGAATGTCAAGTTCTTCTCACACATTGATATAAGCATGTGGAGCAGGTATAAGACGTCAGCCAGCGTCCACTGATGACTCGCTCCATGCAAAAGACTATAATATAGGCTTTAGCATGAAGCATGTCACCGGTGGATGTTGGCTAACATCATATACCTGCTCCTCATGTCTGTTTACCTGTTTACTATGTGCAGCCAATATAATATATAATAAAATTGTAATGTATTAATTATATAATAAATGTGGACTTTTTTTGGTTTTAATGGAGGATTAATAAAGCATAGCGTCTCCTAGCTATCCCAGCGTGGATGTGGTTGCATACTGCTAAGATCATGGACTGATCGATAAGTATTGTTTGCTACTTTTTCTACCTATTTTTAAATGTTGAAATATGTCTATACATGGGCGTTGTTTGAAAAAATAAACAAAGTAATCAGAGTTTGATGTCGTCCACTATGTTTTTGGACTGAGAATTGCTGGCCATCAAGTTGACCCTGGAGAATGGTGCCATCTGCAGGAAGGGGTTCATTACCAGGTTAACATATATATGGACCATAAGAATCTCCTGTATCTCCAGATGGTACAGTGGTTGAACCCTCAGAAAGCTAGATGGTCCCTCTTCTTTTCATGCTTTGATTTCTTGTTACACTTCTGACCTGCAGCCAAAAATATCAAGGCCGATGCCCTCTCCCACTGACACTGTAGATTATGACTTTGCACCTCAGCATATAGTTTCCTCTGAGCGTCTGATTTCTACTGCTCCCATTGACTTCCAGCAGGTTCCTACAGCGAAAACCTTTGTACGCCCTGCCTTAAAGGGCTTGTCTCACTATAAGGATTGCTTTTTATGTTAAAGATCTTGCAAAAACAAGTCACTTTCCAATATATGTCCATTAACAGTATCCAACCTATTCTGAGATATCCTATCTTGTATGGGCTGCATTAGCTGCTCAGGTCGCTATAGCTACAGACCTGTTCAATCTCTCATGATAGGTTGCCAGCACTGGTTGCTATAGCTACAGACCTGGCTTCTACTGCAGCCAAATAGAAGCCAGTAAACACGCTCCTGAATTCAAAATGAAACCAAGAAAACAGGACTGAGGTAAGATGAATCAATGAAGTGAGACAACCCCTTTAAGAAGAAGAGTCTTGAAGTTCCTACATTCTTCTTTGCTGGCTGGGCATCCTGGAATCTGAAAATCTTTATAATAATAATAATAACCTTTATTTATATAGCGCCAACATATTCCACAGCACTTTACAATGTAGAGGGTATAATTACAGACAAAAGACAGACATTACACAGTGAAAGCTACTTACAGGTGAGACACAAGGTGTGAGGGCCCTGCTCGCAAAAGCTTACAATCTATGAGGGTGTCTGGGGGAGACAACAGGGGAGAAGTGCTGAATTTACAATGTTCCAGCCTTGTTTCATAAATAGGGGGTGGTTTACATGAAAATTGGGGGAACCTGCCACCCAGACAGTACTATATACAGAAAAGTGTCTGTGATTGCCCTAGTGTAGGGAGTGACAGAAATGTGTGTGATAGAAGGTGCGGGTTAGCAATTAGTGGTTTTGGTAGGCCTGCCTAAGAAGTTATATCATGTTAATATCGATCTTTGCAGAAGATACGAAGCTCTCTAAAGTAATCAACACAATAGAGGATAATGTGTTATTACAAAGGGATCTGGATAGTTGGAGGCCTGGGCAGGGAAATGGCAGATGAGGTTTAATACAGATAAATGCAAGGTTATGCACATGGGGATGAGAAATCCATTACATGACTACATGTTAAATGGAAAAAGGCTGGGTAAAAGTGACATGGAGAAGGACTTGGGAATCCTGGTGGACAGTAAACTTAATTGTAGCAGCCAGTGTCAGACAGCAGCTGCTAAGGCAAATAGGATCATGGGGTGCATTAAAGGGGGCATAGAGGCACATGATGGGAACATTATTATCCCATTATACCATTCACTGGTTAGACCCCACATGGAATATTGTATACAGTTTTGGGCACCAGTGCACAGGAAAGACATTGTAGAGCTTGAACAGGTACAAAGGCGGGCAACAAAAATAATAAAAGGACTGGGTGACTAACAGTACCCAGAACGATTAGCAAGATTAGGGTTATTTAGTTTAGAGAAAAGACGGCTTCGGGGGCACATAATAAATATGTTTAAATACATCAAAGGTCAATATAGAGATCTCTCCCAAGATTTATTTATACCCAGGCTGTATCTAGAACAAGGGGGCATCCTCTACGTCTTGAGGAACGAAAGTTTCTACATAAACATAGAAAGGGATTCTTTACTGTAAGAGCAGTGAGACTATGGAATTCTCTGCCAGAGGGACTTGTCATGGGGAATTTAATAACGGAGTTCAAAAATGGTTTGGATGCATTTCTGGAGCGTAATAATATAACAAGTTATAGTGTCTAGGATTCAGGAGAGGGGTCATTGATCCAGGGATTTTTCCGATTGCCAGATTGGAGTCGGGAAGGAATTTTTCCCTACAATGAGAACAATTGGCTTCTACCTCATTGGGGGTTTTTGCCTTCCTCTGGATCAACACCTTAGCACAACAGGCTGAACTGGATGGACGTCTTGTCTTTTTTCGGCCTTACAAACTATGAAACTATGTTATTATTGTTGGCCTAATCCTGCAGAAAATGTCCAAGACTTTATCTCCTGTGCGACTTGTGCCTGCAGTAAGACTTCTTATTACAAAGCTGCCAGCTTGTTGCAGTCTTTGGCCATTCTGAAGCGACCCTGGACCCATATCATTATGGACTTTATTGCTGACTTACCACCTTCCCCTAACAATGCAGTCATTTGGGTGGTCACTGACTGACTGCTTCTCCAAGATGTCCCACTTTGTGCCTTTGCCTGGTCTACCCACTGCTCCCCAACTTGCCCACCACTTTTTTCAGCATTTTTTTCACCTGCATGGACTTTCTCTATATATTGTCTTGGACCAAGAGGTTCAATTCGTGTCAAACTTCAGGTGTGCCCTTTGTACCTGTCTGCGAGTCAAATTAGACTTCTCCGAATATCACCCTCAAACTAATGGGCAAGTCAAAAGAGTGAATCAAGTACTTGGAAACAACTTACTCCACTTTGTTTCAGGCTGTCAAGACAACTGGGCCAACCTTCTTCCCTGGGTCGCGTTTTTATATAATCGTCTGGATTGTGATTATGCCGAACTTCACTATTCTTCATCATCTATGATTAACACCCCTGTCCACCTCTCCCTCTGTCCGCCTCCTCAGATGTCCCACTGTGGATATCCAAATCCGTGGCATTACTGCTATTTGGCAAGAAACCAGGCGGTTTTGGTATCCTCACGTACCAAAACTCAAGCAGACAAGAAAGGAAGACCTCCTCTGATCTTCTCTCCTAGTGAAAAAGTCTGGTTATCTGTGAAATATGTCCAGTCAAAGATCCCCAGATTCAAGCTGGGTCCTCGGTTTCTCCGTCCATTTGAGGTCATTCAGCTCATCACCACGGTGGCCTACAGACTCTGTCTCCATCCATTTATGCGCACCCCAAACTGCTTCCATGTCTTTCTCCTCAAGCCGCTGGTCCTCAACCGCCTCTCTCGAAGGACCGCCTCTCCATCTCCTGAGGCCAAAGCTGATGACATTTATGAAATAAAAGAAATCCTGGTCGAGAAGACCATTAGGCGGACGAGGTAAGATCTGGTCGCTGGAAGGGATTCGGAGAGGAGAGGTCCTGGGAACCTGAGGCCAATATTCTTGCTCAAATCTTTTTCAGAAATTCTACCAGGCCAAAAAGAGGGGGAGACCTAAGGGGGGGTTACTGACACGAGTCACGTCGTGGTCCCCACGCTGAGCTGCGGGTATGCTCGTGTACCTACTGTCCAGCACTCTTGCTACTCATCTCTCCTCGCTCCTGCTTAGCTGCGGTCCTCTGCTCTGTGCCAGCGCGTACTCACAGGCTCTGTGAAATTTAAAGGGCCAGTGCACCGGTGATTGGTTAATCGCCAGGTGCTGACCCCCACATCTCCTGCCTTTTCCCTGAGCACTCTGCCAGATTCTTGGTGTGCTTTAGTGGAGAGTTTTTGCTGTTAGTTACTGTTATTCTGTTGCCTGACCCTGTGCTTGGACTCTGACCTGTTTAACATTACGCCTGCCCTGACCTTATTGTCTGTCCCTGACCACATCTGTGCCTTGAGATTCAGTATCATGCTATACCCAGGCCACCACCGCAAGCAAGTCGTGTCAGGGGTAGCAACCTTTGTGTCTCCCACCACATAAGTCCAACCAGCCTTGGGGCGGGCTCTTGTGAAAACCAGAGGGCTCCTTAAATTCCACTCCCTGATGTGACGTATACCACTGATTGCGGTGGTCCAGCGGATCCACTCCATACCCATGACAGAAGATTGGATTTATGGAGTTGTTTCTAAAATTTCAGATGACAAGATATGTTATAAAGTATAGTCAATGAAAGATAAGTGTTTGAGCCTCCAATGTATCCAGTGTGTGAAGGATTTGCTTCCTTCTGACATTGCCACCACATTTGTAGATGAAATGGTTACATAGCAAGTATGGTTGAAAGAAGTCCTTCAACTTAAACCTATAATTTCTGATCTAGAGGAAGGCGAAAAATAACCCCTGAGGAATGTTTGCTGGTTTGTCCTCCAAGAAGGGGAAAAAAAATCCTTCCTGACCCCAAATATGGTGATCAGAATAAATCCCTGGATCTTTGGTGCTTGAATATACTGTATATGGTTGTTAGGTGATGGGAGTTTTGTAGGTTTCTCAAGTCTGGTGAACAGAAAAGTCCAGTTGAATCAGTTGTAAAATCCAGTCTTTGCTGTATGAAAACAGAAATACACGTCTAGATCAGTATCAGAATAAACCCAGTCCACATCCTTTATTTTTTATGAGGTTAATCAGCTTTTCACAAATATACTGTATACCTGTAGCATTCTAGATCTACAGTACTAGTTAAGCAAGGATAGTCATGGTATCTTAGTTTAATAGTTAAAAGGCTAATTCACATTACCACTTAATGTAGGGGTGTCAAACTTATTTTCACCATTGGCCACATCCAGTGCCGTCTTAATAGCATTTTGGGCCCCTGGGCACAGCTGGGCACTGGACTCCCCAACCTACATAACTACTCACAGTAATAAATATATACATGATCAATAACATAAATGTATAAGCTACAACACCGCCATATAAAGACCACATAGTGGTCAGACACCAGCTCAGGTCCCCATCACATGACAATGAATAGAGCATCGATCCAACACAGAAGCAAAATAACCCCTGACATGCAGGGACTCACAGGAGTCGTTCTCTTCTGTGATGAGTTGCTCTCTCTCCCTTCTCCATCGGATGCAGACCACTCTGCCGACTTTTCCCAGCCACAACTCATCCTTGCAGAATTTACAACACAAGCATCTTAGACTTCTCACTTTTTCAGCACTTTCCTACCAATTACTACCTCTGGTATGGGTGTCCTCTATTAAGTAAGTAAGTAGTGATGTTGCCCACCATTAAGTAGGTAGGCATATAGACCCTGATAGGTATGTCTATATACATCCTCCTGTAGATAGGTAAGTATACATCCCCCTGTAGGTGTAAATACAGCCTTCTGTAAGTGTATAGCCCAATGTAGATAGGTATACAGCCCCTTGTAGGTATATATGCCCCCTATAGAAATATGTGCCTGATGTAGATATACCATTCACTGTAGTTATGTATCACCCCCTGTAGGTATAAATGCCACCTGTAGATGTATACCCCCCTGTAGATGTATACCCCCCTGTTGGTACATCTGCTCCCTGTTGATATATATTCCCCTGTAGGTATACAGCCCCCGTAGGTGTATATGCTCCCTGTAGGTACATCTGCCCCCTATAAGTATATGGCCCTCTGTAGGTGTATAGCCCCCTGTATGTATGAAGACTCCTGTATATATACACAGTCCCCTGTAGGTCTATAGGTCTATAATGCCCCCTGTAGGTATATATGCTCGCTGTAGGTATACCTCTAGGTAGGTAGCGCCTCTGACTGATTAGAAAAAATAATAAAAAACTATACTTACCCCTTCCTGTTCCCCCATCACGGAGCTCATTGCTGGAACTAGTATTGCTGGGACGAGCCACCTGGACCCACCGCACAGGCCAAATGCTGCTGGGAGTGTTCCACTCCCACTGCTGCTTCCGGGTATTGGCTTTCACTGCGGGCTGCTTTTCGCTGCCCCTATCCTCATGGGGTCCCCGGGCAGCCGCCTACCCTGCCCAGTGGAAAAGATGGCCCTGGCCACATCAGGATTACGGTTGCACTCAAAGGGCCATGGTGTGCCACGGGGTCAGTAAAAGGCCAAAATGTTCTTTAAAGTAGTATAATAGCCAGTCCCTTCCACCTCTTGAGCAATGAGCTTCCTACCTCCGATGATGGCTCGGGTGCTTAAATACGGCTGTCAAAGCTGTTCCACTGACTGTGTATTGCTAACACAGCAGTTTTTGATGGTAAAAAACTTGAATAGGATTGTCCCGTTCCCCTATTTTCCCCATGATCTGAAAAAGCGCCCCTCATCCTCAGAAGGGGAAAGCCGATCGTCTGTGCCTGCCCTTGCCCTTCCCGCTTGCGTATCTAAATTTTTAAATTGGCAAAAAAAAAAGGCGTGATGAGCAGCTTTGTCCACGGGTTTGATTTTGCAATGCCCCTTAAAAGGGGTTTTCCCAAATTGAGTGGAAAGTTAAAAATAAAAAAAAATTTTTCACCATTCTATTACAAAAATTAGTACCCTTTTTGTTTTTTGCAGCTCTTTGTACCATTGTAAGCTTGTCTTTAGGGTAGACCAGTGATAAAAGCTCCTCAGTCTTTCCAACTGTCAACAACCTTTTCTTCAAAAACATTGTCACTATTCATTGCCCGTAATCAAACACCATGCGGGGAATGTTTTAAAAAAAATGTTCTAATTTCCCCAAAAAAAAATTATTAATTATTTTTCTTATTCAGCCCACTATTCCCCTTTAAATTGGCTCCAATTGACAAAAATACACATTTGGGATTACGTATATGGTAACTGGGATGTGGGTTGATTGCTGTAACATTCCCTTCTTTATTCTTCTAGGACAATTAAAAAAGTCCTCCATTTGTACCCCCCCAAAAAATAAATAAACCTGTTTTCCCCAGTAATAATAGTTTTAAAAAGGCTAGATAAAGGGTTTTTTTAATTTTTTTTAAAACTTTAAAATTAAAAATTTTCCAGTAATATCTGCAATTAAAATTTTATTTAAAAAAAAAAGGTAAAGGTCCCGCTTACGTATTAAAAAATATTTTTTAAGAATAAACCAATTTACTGTATTAAACTTCAAAAGGATTGCAAAAGTAATCAAAAAAGTGAATAATGATGTTTGTTATGTTACAACCTTTAAAAACCCAATGTATAAAAACTTAACCAAAACTGTAACCCAAAAAAAAAAGGATTTTTACCTTTTAATCAACGATGTCATGCTCAATTTTTCTCCCCCAAAGACATATGTCCATTTTGATATTAATTTGGAAAAGGGGCAAAGGGGTAAGTCACAGGTTTATAGCAGCAACAGTGTGTAACCATAAACTTTGCACATGTTTACCACTGAAATGAATGGAATGTGACTTTGTGTGAGTTGCCCTCACCAAAGTCGTAAAGTTAGACAAATGAGGCAAATTAAAGGGGTTTTTTCATCTTATAATGTCATGGAACATCACTAGAATATGCCATCACTTTTATATGAGTGGAGGTATGAGTAGTTGGACCCCAATTATCCTAATAATATGCCATCACTTTATAGGATAAACAAACTCATTAATGCTTTTCTGCACAAGCTTCATCCAGGTGACCATAGTTGCCTTGTTGCCATAGCCTTATTGTTCCATTATCCAATCAGATTATCATGAGATCGCCGCCTCTAATAATTACACAGTTTAGATTCAGTACAGAGCATTGATAACAGTACAGATTTCCCTAGGTATTATACTTGCAATGTTCCGTTACAATGGTGAGAGTCGGATTCTGCTAGATGCTCAGTAGAAAAACAGGTGAGATGTTTTTGTCAGATAATGATGTGTAGTTTTTCAAAGGAGCTAAAAAACGTTATTATTGACACCTTTAGCCATTCTATTATGTATGATTAATGGTATATACACACATTATATATTATAAGGATTATAAGGCAATGCAGGAAAACTACCCCAATTTCAATACCTCATTTATGGTCTATCGTCTAACTCTCACGTCTAACTCTCACATTCTGCCTCTTTTTTATAATTCCCTCCCATTTACTCACACCTTTTATAATTTTGATTACACCTTGTAAAGGGCAGAGCTGCCTTTTCCCAGAGCTGTTTCATGGTGTCAGGTAGGTTGTGGAGAATAGCAGGAATTGATAGATGGAGAATATGGAAGAATTTTATCAGCTGGTTTTGATATTTGTCATCCTACAGGTAATTTTTTTATCAACCAATTAGTTTTCTTTGTTTCTGAATGGCCTCTTGGTAAAGAGTTTGGCCATCCAAGAGTTGGTCTGGATAATGACAGGATGATGGTGTCTTGACCACTCTGGACAAATAAAGCTGAATTTATTGAAGATCTTCAGGTCTTTAGATCTTATTCTGTTTTGGTATTTTAGTATAGTTCAGAGTTTGGTCAAGATTCAGATAAACACACAGCCATCAGGATTGCTGGTGGTGCCATCTTCCTGGCTTCTATTTCAGTAGTAAGACCATATGTCTCTTTCAAATTCACCAAGCACCACAGGAAGGACCGTAGAATACGGGGTTTTCACCTACGCCCTATACAAGTATATTCTTAATAATAAAGACTCAGTCCTCTATATTTTGAAACTTTATAGCAAAAGATTCACATGTATACATTGTCCATACGATTCAGGACAAACACATATATCTTTAAATTAATATAGGAAAGAGTTAAACCTGTGATGCGAAAGTATCTTGTAACTTTTAGCTATGGAAAAGCAACATAGAAAATTCTTCCTTAATGTCCATAATGTCCATGACTAGTTTGAAACACGGAGCTGTTTAGAGAAGGAGCCATGAGGACCGCCACACGCCCTACAGTGACGTTTCGGAGGGAAACTCCTCCTTCCTTAGACAAGCATTAGTTGCAGGGGCGTTGCTAGGGTCCCAAAACATCCGGGGCCCGGGCCCTGTGTTGTGTTTTGCTCAGAAGGGCGGGTTTCACACAGTGTTTTTTACGCCCCATGAACCGCGGCATGTGTTTTTACAGAGAAAAAACTGTGGCCAGTGCGTTCCTCTGAAGCTCTCACTAATATTTATTCTCCCAAGAACAGGTAATCGTTGCTCTCAGTGACAGCTATGAGTTACCATAATGTCGGCCCGTACTTCAGGTGCATTGAAGCGCAATTACCCGTCAAAGTACGGACCAACATTACATCGTGTGATCACATACAGCGTATTTGTGGGGTATAGCTGTGCTGTAATGCGCCTAAAGTGCGCCCCACAAATACGGTAAAATCATAGCAGTGAGGGCTATGATTACCTGATTTCCCTGCACACAGAACCCGCCCATAAAAATAAGGGTGACCTGCCGTTTCCCATTCAGTGGGAAAGTGAAAATGGATGGGAGGTGGCCGGAGCGCTGCTTGAAACTAACCGCTGGAGAGCAGTACTCCAAGAGCAGGCTATAGCGTGGTGCACAGGTCCGTGCCACCATGCGCTGTGTGAACAGACCTTTAGGGCAGTACACCGTGTGTTTTGGAAGAAACATACTGTTCAGCGTGAATTTCCAGGTACGGGGGAGGGGGGGGGGCGGCCCCATTCACTTCCACTACCCAGTGCTGTAAGTGACGTCACTTCTCTCCCCCTTGTGCAATATGTGTGTATTATACACAGGAGAGATGAGTGAAAATTAAATAGCTCTGTGAGAACTAATGAATTACAGTAATTGCGGCCGCATGTGGGGGCGTATTGAAGCGCAAATCGCCACGAAATGCGCCCCGCGGTTTTACGCAGGGTGAACATAGCCTTAGTCCTGGCTGCAGCAGCTAAAAATCTACGCAACCCTTACAAATGACAGGTATAAAAAATTTAAAATTCAAATATGATTTGTCATAAGGTTGTAGTTTTACATGTCTAAGGGTATGTTACATGGCGTAATTGCAGTAACCCCTAGCTCTCATAGAGAACTATGGATTAACACTCCTCTCCCCATGCACAATACGATCGTATTGTATGCGCGGGAGATAAGTGACATGTAAATTCCCATGTCTAGGGGGCGGCGGGCTTGTTACCCCCCATCCCCGTGCTTCGAGAAGACGTGTTGATCACCCGCGAGCTCCTGAAGCACACAGGTATTGCAGCACGTTCGTAACACGCACAATACACCGTGTGAACATAGCCTAACAGACACACAGGCAGGATATAGTTTTAGTGATGTTGAATGGGTGATATTGTGGATATGTGTGTGTATACACAAATATTACATAAAACACACACAGGGCAAAACACACACATACAGTGATACCACACACGTTAACATTTATAAAATACACACAGACATCTATACAAACCATACATACACATACATCAATACATTCAACTTCATTCATGAACATTATTTTGGTCTCCCCCTTATTACACTACTTTAAAATTATTGTTCGGGCACTGGGGGTTTCCCACTCACTTCTTGCTGGTCTGGTCCCGAAAATAGGAGCACAGCAGGGGGTGAAGACCTCTCACAGCTGGACAGCGCGCTGCTTCCTGACTCCCTTCACAGTGTGAGCAGCCGGTGCCCCCTCCTCCCTCCTCAGCTCCCGTCATCCCGAGCAGTCGCCCTCCCCCTCGCTGCCTGCACATAGCTGCTGCTGCTCTGAATTGTATGAGCGTCCAGGGACGCACAGACAGTGCAATAGCTTGTCGGCTTCTAAAAGGTCACCCGTAATGACCTGGAACCGGACGTTCTGAGACTCGGGGCACAGGGAGTCTGGTCCGGGGCTTGTGCCCCGAACAAAACTATCTAGCGACGCCCCTGATTAGTCGGCTGTGTCCTCCCACAGGTAAGTTGCAGCACACCTCACTTCCTATATATACTAAATCACATAACACATGGTAACCACATATAATTAAGATACATTAATTGTAAATGCTAGCATAGTAAAATACATTTAACTATTAGAGAAACACCTTTAAACTGAATGAAGCATAGACTGATCTCTACATCTCACTTGTTCTAAAATGCATCATCTCAATTCATGTATTTGATGGGAAGCCTCATGGAAATGGCGCGCAACAGTAGTTTCCCCAAATTTATTTGTATCCTCTTCTTTGTTGTTGGTAAGCTTAGAACAATATGTCAGTATAGCAGATTTATGTTCGTTAATGCGAACACGAATTACCCTACTCGTTTGTCCTACTGTATTTATATGCTCAAGGGCACTTGAGCATATAAATTACATCCCTACTTAAACAAGTGGAAAAATCCCGGATAGGTATATCATAACCGTTTAATGGATGTTGAATGGTCTCACCTTTGATAATGGAATTACAATTCCCGCAAGATAGACAAGGAAAAGTACCCTGCCTTTTAGCTCTAAGCACAGATTGAGTATCTTTTTTTGGGGTGCTGATGTCAGAACGTAGTAACGTAGTAATGATGTAGTAACATATCACCTATTGATTTGCCTTTCTTAAAGATGAATCGGGGCTTTTCTATAAATAAGTGGCCATACTGAGGATCACTTCTCAAAATTGGCCAATGGCGATGTATAGCCTTTCGAATATTAGAAGAGTGCTGGTCAAATTTAGATATAAACAGGAACTGATCGTGGACATTCTTACTTTTAGGTCTCAATAAATCATTTCTGTCCATGGACAAAATGTCATATCCTATTTTCAGTAATTGAGTATGGTCATAACCCCTTTGTACAAAGTTATCAACCAGCTTCTGCATATGAACTAAGTATTGATCATCTGTAAAACAGATGCGTCTGGCCCTGAGAAATTGCCCGCATGGTATCCCTTTAAATGTCTGCGGGGAATGATACGATTCTCAATGTAAAATGTTGTTCCTATCAATGGGCTTACTATAAAGTGTTGTAGTAAGGTCAGATGCCTCCTTATGTACTTCAACGTCCAAATATTGTATAGTGGACTGATGTTTATTGATAGAAAACTCGCTCAAAGGGTGGCAGCTATTGAGATATATAACAAAGTTGTTCAATTCTGACTCGGTGCCCGTCCAAAGGACGAACACGTCGTCGATATATCGTAGCCACATAGTGACAGATGAAAATTTGGAGTTCCAAACAAATAACTTCTCAAAAAATGACAAGAAGATGTTAGCAAAACTTGGAGTTACAGGGGACCAAATGGAAAAAAGTTCCTTGTAAGAACCAAATCCAAAAGTCGCATCAAAAACGCAATGAATGAGTTGGAGAGTTTGTCAGGGAGGAGGTGTTGGGATACGATCCCAGCCTGGCAACCTTCACAGGTTTAACTCTTTCCTATAATAATTTAAAGATATATGTGTTTGTCCTGAATCATACGGACTATGTATACATGTGAATCTTTTGATATAAACTTTAAAAATATAGAGGACTGAGTCTTTATTATTAAGGATCTTCCTGGCTTCCACATTTTCCCAATTGGTGTCCGAAAAAAATAGATGGTTCTTGATGTCTCCATTTACTCCTAGCCGCTGGAACTGATCTTTACACAGCAGCCCTTGTAAGATGTTTACGGAGTCAGGAGTCAGAGACTCTGGGTAGAGTGGAGCATGGTGGAGGACACAATGATCAACTTCTTAAGGATGTTTTTCAGGAAAAGAAGCAACAAATGCAAGCAGTGTATAGAGAATCAGGTCAATTGAGAAATAATCTACCCCTCGTCCATGTACCAGGCTCTTCACCAGTTCTGGGGCTGCATATCCAGGTGTTCATTTACACTCTTCTTTGGTCCTCTTATACACGCCCTTTACAGAAAGACCAAAGTCAGTTATTTTGACATGGCCGTCTGTGGCAAGAAGGATGTTTTGCATCTTCAGGTCACTGTGTAGAATTCATTTCTTATGCCGGAACTGTGTGCAACAGAGCACTTCTGCAGTGATGAATTGTGCAGTGGGACAATTAAGAGGAAAGTTCTTTAACAGAAGATCAGACAGATCCCCTTTGGTGGCCAATTCCATTGCATAATAGACATAGTTTATGTCCTTAAGAACAGATCATTTTTTTTTAGTTGACACGTTAGTTTTTTCCTCCTCGCCATAATTTTTCTATCTACATAGACATATAAGGGATTTTATTTCGTGGGACAAGATGTATTTTCTAATGGTGTCATTCACTGTACCACAGAATATACTGGAAATCTGCATACAAATTCTAACTTGGTCAAAATGTGAAAAAACGTACTTGCTCTATGTTTGCGGGTTTTTATTTTTACGGCATTAACTCTCTGGTATAAATGGTGTGTTATCTGTATTCTAGAGGTTGATATGATTCCAGCAATACCAAATATGTAGGGTTTCCGTCATGCTATAGTGCTGTAAAAAAATCCAAGCATTTTTTATTTACGCCACAGAGCCATTTTTCTGCAACCAATAACTTTTTTGCACTTTCAGTCATAGACCTGAGTTAGGGTGTGTTTTTGCGAGCTGGAGTGTACTTTTTATTGGTACCATTTTGGGATATAAACGACTTTTGTGATGACTTTTATTCCAATTTTTAGGGGACCTAAAATGACCCAAAAAACTAAATTTGTTGTTTGGAATTTTTTTCTTCTATGGTGTCCAGCATACGGGATAAATTATGTTATATTTTAATAAATTGGACTTTTTTGGATGCGGCAATACCAATTATATGTAACTTTTTATTATTTATTTATTTTTACTTGTAAAATTGCAAAAGGGGGGTGATTTGAACTTTTTTTTTTTTTTTTACTCTTTTAAACTTATTTTTTCACTTCCATTTTGAGGGTGTACAAAGATGGTAGGCTTACTATTTCCTGCCTGGGGCAGAAGGTAGTAAAACGAGAAACATGGGGGAAATGGAAGCCTTCACAAGGCTTCCAACTGGCATGTAAACTGATCGAAACCACTCAATCTCTCTGCGGAGGTCCGGATCACAGTGATGAAGGGTGTGTGGTTACTTATTCATTTAGACGTCGTGATCACCACAGCGTCTAAAGGGTTAAACAGCATGGAATGGAACCTGCTCCATTCCGTGCTGTTACTGGCAGGTGTCAACTGCAACTAGCAACCGAAGCAGTCCCGCACATAGCCACTTAGCGACACTGGGACGTAAGTTTATGTCCAATGTAGTTAAGGGGTTAAAGAAGAAACTCCCAGACTTAAAAAAAGCCATTATATGCCAAAAGGACACTATCCTGTCATAGTCTGGCACATAGATCTGTATGGAACCACAGCTTCCAGACCAGGGGCGTAACTAGAGATGCCCGGGCCCTCAAAGAATTTTTTGGAGGGGGCCCCCTCCCCCCCCCCCCCCCTGCCCCCCCCCTGACCACAAAATTTTAAGGGAAGCTTTAGATAATTTAATACAAGGGGCAAAAACCTACATACATATCACCATCATATTGCTCCCAAAACAAATCCCATAACCCAAGACCAACTTTAAACTAAACCTATTACATATTAACCTGATTATACCCCAAAATGAACCCAAAGTGAGAATAATATTTTGGGGGAAACATATATTTTTTAAATGCTTTTGTAATGAAGTTTGGGTGCAAAAACATTATTACAATACAAGCTTAGCTAAAACGCAGAGATATTCCAAGATGGCCCCTGTTTCCCTAAACCCTCCCCCCCAGTCCCGAGGACCTGGGTGGAAAAACCATGACCATATCGGGAAAACCCAATCAACCCCCTAGTCCCCACATTCCTAAAGCTGCAGAAACAAAAATTAGCCACCCCCCCCTAAGCCAGTTTGTAAAAAAAACCATTGTATTGTAAAAAGGCCCTCTCTTTGGGTTACTACATGAGGGGGAATCTATCCTCTGTGTCTGATGTAAATTTTTCATGGGAAAACAGTGTTCTTTTTGACAGCAGTAGTCATGCGGGGTGTACCCCTGCCCCCCAACTTTTTGGCGCCCAGAAAGTGGGGCAGTACCAAGGGGACGCATTTCCTTGGGGGACCTGAGGTGCCACCTGGATTACCTGGGACGCCCATGTCTAGTGAGGGTAACTGTTTATGTGGGGACTCACCTGCTCTGGGATCCCCCTTGACGTTTTGGAGGTGGCTTAATACAATCTTTGTCAAATAGCTGTAACTAAGAAGTCCCAGGTTTTTCAGATTTTCCTAGACAGTAATGCATTTCCAATATTTCTATATACCACCTTGTGGTATTACTTAGTCCTAGTGGCCCTGGAGACTTGTTTAGATGGGCCTATCCCTCCCTGGCACCTCCTGCCGACGTTTTTCAGGATATTTTAGATTGTGAAACCAAGGGCTTCATTATCATTTTGTATTTCCAAAATTTAATGGCTATTCATTGGCCATTCCCTGCACCACAAGCTGACTGAATAATACTTAAGTGCAATAATTTCAATTGTATAAGTTTGTCAAACATATTACCATACAAGTTGCAGCAGGATTGCGCAAGTGAGGTTTAACATGTTCCACTGTGCCACATTGCCTGGGGACCATGACGTTTTGGAGAACCAATAATACAATCATTTGAAGACTAAGAAACAAAGGGAACTCCCAGCCCTTTCCAGTTTTTCCTTGTAGTAATAAGCTTTCCTATTTCTATTACCTTGAGGAAACTATAGTCACTCTAGTGTGCCTGTTTATTTCTTCTTAGATGTTCTATTTGCCAGTTCAGTGTGTACCCTGACCTTACATTTTTTCAGAGACACGATTTTTGGGGATGTGCCACAGCTTTAATGGTTGTCCAAAACGGGAGACTGATCACCTCCACTTGAAAACACGGTAAGTCTACTGGTTTTCTTATTGAAATCTGTAGCTTGCCTGTGTATTTGGATGGTTCCAGGTTGGGTCAGGTGTTTGTCCGGTCAGCCCGGGGTTTCTGGTCGGCGCAGAGCGTTCCCGCTGTACTGTCTCAAGAACCTGATCCCAGCTGCCGAGCCTGCCTGACTACTGTCTGTGTTGGTAGATCCTGCGGACAAGGACTGACACACGGGGTTTAATTTGGAAATCCTACCTAGATTGGGCTTGATGCTGTCAGTTGCAGACTAGGAAATTCTAGCTAGACTGAAGCACATGTTGCTGGTTGCAGACTAGAGGAAGTTCTAGCGAGATTGGATACACAGAGGAGATGTTGACATTTGCAGACTAGACAAGACTCTAGCTAGATCAGGACAGCGCCAATTGCAGAGTAGGGGAGAAATTCTAGCAGAAGGGACTCCCAGCTAACCGGTAGCTCGAGAGGGAGGTACGCTAGGACGTGTGTGTTTAATAAGCGTTAATATGATTAGGTTCCTCAAGTTTATGAGGGGTAAAAACGGCCCGTTATAGGGCTCAGTCAGTCTGCAGGATCTAGTGGAGGGAAGAAAAGAAGCATGTAGAGAAAAGAAAGAAAGAACCATGTAGAGAAGGTTAAAAAAGTTAATGAACATGTGTGGTTTTCACCAGGAGGGTAGACTTCAACTCACTTGTGAGCTTTAGCTGTGAAAGACAACAAGGGAGGGCTTGACGATAGCAAGCTTTTAGATGATGCATTAGTTTGAAAAAAGACAGCTGAAGAGATATCAAAAGAAGGATGGTCTGAGACTGAATGTAGGGATAAGAAAGGAAATGTTCTTGGTTATAAGTATTGTCCGCTGACAAAATGTCCACCACCTTATAATGGAGCTGATTCTAAGTGCTGGGAGTGTCCCAATTGTGGCCAGCAAAATCCGCCCCCTGCTGAGTATTGTGTTGCATGTGGCAGAGGAAGTCCAAATCCTGCTCCTTCCTGTACCAAAACATTTCCAGTGCCTCTGTCCCTCCCAATACCTCTCTCACTCCCAAAACTCCAGTCACCCTCATCACCTGATGAGTCATCTGATTCTGTCCCTTCCGCCCCTAAGCTTACCATAAGAGAGTGCAGCGAGATAGTTGTGTCAGAGGGTATCAGCTAGGTTTCTGTTAGACTAAGGAAGGATATCAGTATAAGTTTGTATATAAGTTTGCATCTATTGTATAATTTATAATTCTGCATGTGCAGGGTCATTATATGAGAACAGCTCTTTATTGCAGGGATATGTAGTTACATTGTTGCATATTTTTAATGAACTGAATATAGGAAATGTTACTGTTTTATAATGTCACTGACATGCTTGTGCTTTATTTTAGGTGGTTAATCTGATATATTTGATTTGAAAAATGAACTAATTATTCCTTAAGTCAAATGATGGTGAAGGTGATTTCCTGACTATAAGAGTAACATATTGGAGTAGACGTCTTTATAAATTGGGTTACAACTAAATAAAAAAAAAAAAAAAAAAAATCCACGTGGTATTTACTGAGCTCATTTTAATATCTTGCATTGTGTGCACATATTATTTTTGACCTTTATTTCAGGGTTGCTTTTTATGATATAGCCAGTTTCCAGCAGGGCACGACGGACGCCAACTAATAAATACTTTTTTTCCCCCTTCCCCAAATGTTTAACTGTCTGCGGGATGTGATTAAATTGTCTGTTTATTTGCAGGAGTAAAGAAGAGATTTCTAGTGATCGGAGATCTCATAAAATACCTCAGTGACATCACTTGTTAAACAAAGCCCCAGGGCATATAAAAATATATATATATTTTTATTTTTTGTTAAAGTTTTTTTTGAGGGGTTTCTTTTTGATAGTACTACCCCCTATTGCTTTTTAGTAAAGGTTTTAGTTCAACCAGAGTAAAAACGACTGCGCAGTCATAATTAGAAGATCATTTTTGTTTTATTTTATTTCTTTTTGTTTGGAGCTCCAGATGATAAAGAGTTTTTTTTTTTTTTTGAGAGGAGAAGTGTGGAATTGAGTGAATGGGTCATTGTCCTTGTTTGTGTTTGATTAATGCTTGTATGTCTGTAAATCCCTATTCATGAATCCTTATGCATTGTTTACAATTGCAGATAAGGCCACAAAGCATGTTTACCTAGCAAAAGCAGTGAGTTTAAGACAATACTGTGACTGACTGATCAAGAGTTAATTATATGATAAGAGGTTTAGGTTAATTTGTTTCTATTAAAAGTCATATGAGCCATCGGAGGATACAACTCAGCGACATACTTTAGAGCTCAAAATAAGTTGTATGAAAGTTTATATGTTTATATGACATAGAAAGCATTGAAGGGTTTTATTCAGTGACAGATTAGATGAAAGCAGATCTGAGGAGGGCAGGTTAGGCCAATGCAGATAATGTTAATTGTGAAAGAAAATCATGAATTATGTGAATATATATATATTGCATCACACAAATAAGAAACATGAGAAGAGCTGTTTGAAAATTTAGTGATAGGAGAATGTTATATGTTGCGCCACTACAGAGTGAGAAGAAGGATAATATGATTTGTTTTGTTCTTTGTGTTTTTATGTTGATATTAATCCAAATGCCAATATATGAGTTTTATAGAAATCGTATTTACATAGTAGTTAGATTGTCATGTGATGAGAAGTTTTATTATTCTGAAGTACATTCTTGCTGTGTCAGAAAGCTTCAAAGGCCAATACGGGCAGAGTTTCTTTTTTTAATTATTTTTAATTTTTATTACTGGACATTCATTCACTGCAGGGGTTTTGAAGATCAAACTGGAGGAGAGCAGGTTATTCTACTGCTCTTATGTGACTGAGTATATGTGATTGAGATTAAACAGAGTGCCATGTCCACCCCACCCCCGCACAGCCACACTTACTCTACAGGACAATTTATTACCTGCAAGGATTCAAGATTGTTTTCAAAGTTCATCTTTAGCATGCCAAGGGGCCAGGAGCCCGAAGACTGAGATGAGGGATTACGAAGGTGCCAGGAAAGAGGAGCCAGGAAAGATACCGCAAAGAGGAGCTGATGCATTGACCGCCATGCCTGCACAAGCCACCACGTCTGCGCCAGTGTTGACCGCCACGTCTGCGCCAGTGTTGATCGCCATGTCTGCACCAAGCACTGATCACTGACCGCCCCGTTTGCACCGGCATTGATACCGCCAAGGGGCTCTGATGTCTGCACTCCTTCCCAAGTCCTATCATTCTTGTTGTTTTACAGTCTATGAAGATATAAGACTTCTACAGACTAAAGAGAGATCTTTTACACACAGAACTATTTTTATTTTATTTTTTCACTTTTGTTTTCAGCCTATAACCGTGGCCAATGTTGTTTTCTGCACTTCGCAACAATGAATTTAAAGGGCGTGACCAAGATTAGGATCCAGATGATTAGAAGGGAAAGAGTAGGGGCTTGTCAGGGCTGGGAAAGCCCAACTACAAAGGGGGGGTCACTCACATAGGAATGGCTCATCTCAAACCTGGTGAAGCATCCACAACCCTTTTCCCGCCCAGCTTTGGCAGGCACAGGAGATTTTGGATTTGGGGAAGAAACAATGTGAAACAAACTCAGGGTCAGAGTGTAATAATGTTTTAGGGGGGATTGTTAAGGGAAACATATATATTTCTAATGCTTTTGTAATGAAGTTTGTGGTGCAAAAACATTATTACACATACAATCATAGCAGAACAGCAGAGATATTCCAAGATGGTGCCTGCTTCCTGAACCACTCCCCACCATGTGCCAGCATGGACCTGGGTGGAAACCATGACCATATCTGGAGAACCAATCAACTAGTGCCACATTCCTGAAGACTGCAAGAAACAAAGGAACTTAGCCACGCCCTGAAGCCAGTTTGTAAAAAACCATTGTATTGTAATAAAGGCTCTCTCTTCTTTGGGGCTGCTTCACACTGAGGAGGAACTCATATCAGCTCTGTGTCTGATGTCATTTCTTCATGCCGGCAATCAGTGTTCAATTTGGACAGCAGTAGTCATGCGGTGTACCCCTGAACCCCAACAATACCCCTACACTATTACTGATCAAAGATCCAATAGTACCGCCATATAGTGCCCATATAGTGGTATATACTAGCGTACACAGGCTCTGCAGACTGTATATAACCACCATACAGTGACCATATAGTGGAAGACACCAGTATACACAGACTCTGCAGACATATGTGATTACAGTGTAGTTACATCTTGTGACTCACAGGTGACATTTCTCTGCCGAGTCGTTGACTTTCCCTTTTGTTCTGCATCCGGTCCAGACCACCATGATGACTTCTCCCGGCCACTTGTCCCTGGAGATTTAGACACAAATATCTTAAAATCCTGACTTTTCAAGCACCTGCCCCTCTGGCTATATGGGGTCCATTTAGGCAGGCAGGGTTTAGATAGGCTATATGGGGCCCCAGATAGGCAAGGTTTAGGTAGGCAATAGAGTCCCCATATAGGCAGGCAGGGTTTAGGTAGCTATAGGGAGCCATACAGGTAGACAGGGGTTAGGTGGGCTATAGGGGCCATATAGGTAGGTAGGCAGGGTTTAGGTAGCTAAAGGGGCCCCATATAAGTAGACAGGCAGGCTTTGGGGGGCTATATAGGTTGACAGGCTTCACGGGAGCTATAGGGCTATTCAGGCAGGCAGACAGAGAGCTATATAGGCAGGCTTTAGGGGGCTATATATAGGCAGGCTTGGGGGGGACTATGTAGGCTGGCTTGGGGGCTATATAGGCAGGCTTGGGGGGGGGGAGGCTATATAGGCAGGCTGGGGGGTATATCGGCAGGCTGGGGGGGTATATAGGCAGGCTGGGGGGCTATACAGGCAGGCGGGGGGTTTATAATAGGCAGGCTTTCAGGGGGTATATAGGCAGGATGGGGGGTATATAGGCAGGCTGCGGGGCTATGCAGGCAGGCTGGGGGTATATAGGCAGGCTGGGGGGCTATGCAGGCAGGCTGGGGGTATATAGGCAGGCTGGGGGGGTATATATAGGCAGGCTGGGGGGTATATAGGCAGGCTGGGGGGCTATGCAGGCAGGCTGGGGGCTATGCTGGAAGGCTGGGGGTATATAGGCAGGTTGGGGGGTATATAGGCAGGTTGGGGGTATATATATAGGCAAAGGCTGGGGGCTATGTAGGCAGGCTGGGGGTATATAGGCAGCTGGGGGCTTGGCGGTGGGGCTATGTAGGCAGGCTGGGGGGTATATATAGGCAGGCTGGGGGGGGTATATAGGCAGGCTGTGGGGCTATGCAGGCAGGCTGGGGGTATATAGGCAGGCTAAAGGGCAGGTAAAATAATAAATAACTTACTAACCTCACTCCACGCTTCCCTGATGCGCCACGCTCCAGCCTCTCTGCTCAGCGTGGGCGGCGTGGTGATATGACGTCACCGCGCCGCCCACGTGATCACAGAGAACTGGCAGGGGAAGTAGCAGAGCAGCGGTGCTCCGCTCTGCTATCTTCGGGCAGCGCTGCCTCGGAAGGCCCGGGCGTTCAGAAGCAGTATGCGCCGGGCCCCTCAGCTCCCCGCCCGCCGGCAGTGAATTAGTATGTTCGTTGCCGGCGGGCCCAGGAGCGGCATTACCAGGGTTGCGGACGCGGTAACAGCTGCGCCGGACCCCCTAAGAGCCCGGGCCCCGGGGAAGCTGCTACGTCTGCTACCCTGGTAATTACGCCCCTGTTCCAGACATATTCCCCAAACATACAGTAGTTGTCAAATCCAATGGGAACGCTACCTAACAAGCTTGCATCAGGAAGTTGTTTGGCATTAGTGAGTGTTATGTCCAGCAAGCGTACTGGAACAGATTTATTAATACTGTCTTAGGGTCCGTCCACACGGCACGGTTTTTTAGTTGGAGTTTCAGATGGTTTTTGGATTTGCAAACTGTCTGTAAACTGACTGTCAACCATCCTGATAGAGTTTAATAGAAAATCAGTTCATTAGTCCACACTGAACGGCAAATCCAAAATACTTTGAACATGTTCATTATTCTGCCCGGTTTACAGGCGGAACATGAACAGCACAATGTGAAGGGGGTCGGCTGAATCCACAAACTGCGGCCAGAAACTGTCCCCCCTTACATTCAAAAAAAGACAAAATATATTTTGTCAGTGCTGTGTGGACGCACCCTTACACTTAGACAGTATAAAGTTAGACTAGACAGTTTTACACTGCACACATCTCATAGTGTTGATAAATCTGGCACATGTCTAGACTGTCAAGTGTAAATTTACACCTTCCATTAGGTGGCTTATTAAATGCAACTTATTGTGCCAAAATTTAACAGCATTTTTTGGCACATGCCATTGCACACTAAACCACAGTCTTTTTACCAAGGCCACGCCCATTTTGCCGTAAGAGGCACAGAAGTGTCTAGAAACCACCTAAAACACATAATAGATATGGCGTAAAGCATGTACGCCATTATTTTAAAATATGTTCTTCCTACCTGTGCTGTCCACCATATCGATGTTACTGGGAGTTCTGATTTTTTTTTTTCAGTGAAAGTTCTCCTCTTATTAAGAGCAATCACTGCCCAGGTATTTGGAGGCATGCTAGGAACCACATCTTCTTGGCTTCTCAGCTTTACTTGGTTTCTTCTGGTCATCATCACTTTTCTTCTTGTTCTCCTCTCCTTTTTTCTCCTCCCTCTTCTCTTCTTCTTTCTCTAAATTCATCCTCTTCTTTATTGCTTTTATTTTTGTGTCAAAGGCAAAGATATAAAAGATGAAAGCTACAGACAAGAGCAATCACACGTGTCTCTGTTGGCTACAGCGAGTGAATGCAAAGTTTCCTACCTGTGTACATGAAATAGTGTCCCCATGATGTCATCTGCTGTTGTGATGTCATCAAATGTCTTGATGAGCATCACAGCCCAGCCCAGCCTACCTATCTATCTATCTAATGATTGGGGCATCATGAGAACTCATTTTATACCATTGTGGTACACTGTAGTTGCTACATCTGAATGTGTAGTATCATAAGCAGGTATAAAATGACTGATATGTAATAACTGTATATAATAACAAGTAAGAAAAAATAACTAGAACTCAACGAGTTCATAATGTTGTAAAAAAATTTAAAATCCCTAATGGTAATACATATAAAAAAAAGTTATTAGGTATCCTCCCATTCGTTATCAATGCATATAATAAATATCTATTAAGGTGTCCTAACAAAAGTAATATGTTCCAAATAAAAAAAATAGAAAAAAAGCATACAGTCATGGCCAAAAGTTTTGAGAATGACACAAATATTATATTTTCACATGATCTGTTGCCCTCTGGTTTTTATGTGTGTTTGTCAGATGTTTTTATCACATACAGAAATACAAGTGCAATCATATTATGATTAACAAAGCTGTTATTGACAGTTAGAATGCGTTAATGCAGTAAGTCAATATTTGCAGTGGTGACCCTGCTTCTTCTGGACCTCTGCAAGTCGCCCGGCATGCTCTCACTCAACTTCGGGACCAAATCCTGACTGATAGCAGTCCATTCTTGCACAATCAATGCTTGCATTTTGTCACAATTTGTTGGTTTTTGTTTGTCCACCCGTCTCTTGATGATTGACCACAAGTTCTCAATAGGATTAAGATCTGGGGAGTTTCCAGGCCATGGACCCAAAATCTCTGTTTTGTTCCCTGAGCCATTTAGTTATCACCTTTGCTTTATGGCAAGGTGCTCCATCATGCTGGAAAAGGCATTGTTGATCACAAACTGCTCTTGGACAGTTGGGAGAAGTTGCTCTTGGAGGACATTCTGGTACCATTCTTTATTCATGGATTGTGTTTTTAGGCAAGACTGTTAGAGAGCCAATTCCCTTGGCTGAGAAGCAACCCCACACATGAATGGTTTCTGGATGCTTTACAATTGATATGAGACAAGACTGGTGGTATCGCTCACCTTGTCTTCTCCGAACAAGCTGTTTTCCACCTGTTCCAAACATTCGGAAAGGGGATTCATCAGAAAAGATGACTTTACCCCAGTCCTCAGCAGTCCACTCCCTGTACCTTTGGCAGAATATCAGTCTGTCCCTGATGTTTTTTCTGGAGAGAAGTGGCTTCTTTGCTGCCCTCCTTGACACCAGGCCTTGCTCCATGAGTCTCCGCCTCACAGTGCGTGCAGATGCACTCACACCTGCCTGCTGCCATTCCTGAGCAAGCTCTGCACTGCTGGTAGCCCGATTCGAAGCTGAAACACTTTTAAGAGACGGTCCTGGCGCTTGCTGGTCTTTCTTGGGCGCCCTGGAGCCTTTTTGGCAACAGTGGAACCTCTCTCCTTGAATTCCTTGATGATGCGATAGATTGTTGACTGAGGTGCAATCTTTCTAGCTGCGATACTCTTCCCTGTTAGGCCAGTTTGGTGCAGTGCAATGATGACTGCACGTGTTTCTTTAGAGATAACCATGGTTAACAGAAGAGAAAACAATGATGCCAAGCACCAGCCTCCTTTTAAAGTGTCCAGTAGTGTGATTCTTACTTACTCATGACAGATTGATCTCCAGCCCTGTCCTCATCAACACCCACACCTGTGTTAATGGAGCAATCACAGAAACGATGCTAGCTGGTCCTTTTAAGGCAGGCTTGCAATGAAGTTGAAATGTGTTTTGGGGGGAAAAAGTTCATTTTCTAGGCAACTATTGACTTTGCAATTAATTGCTGTTAAGCTGATCACTCTTTATAACATTCTGGAGTATATGCAAATTGCCATTATAAAACCTGATGCAGTAGACTTTGTAAAAATTAACATTTGTATCATTCTCAAAACTTTTGGCCATGACTGTATATCCACCTTCCTTGGTTCCAGCGCTATGTCTCTCCGGTCTTCTCTTTACAGTCTACTACTTTTGAATCTGCATACTCAATGTGACGTGCCACTCATTTATATCCCCATATAATTGCTCTGAATGGTAATGTAAGTAGAAACACATGACAGCTGCAGCTATCCTGCCTCTCTTTTTGCCAAGGTGATATACTCATACTTCATCTGCAGCCATCCATTTGGATATAGTTTCCCCTCAGGAACCATTATCTGTGACAGGGAAATGCGTTGGGTCTATGTCCACATATATCAGCTATACCTTATTTTGTCTATTTAGTTAATAGCCTCCTAAACAGTCACATTAGTGACATGTATGAACCTGTTTTTAATAGTGTATGATCTGACAGTATGTATGAAAATGTCTCACTGCATTTTATACATGTGTCCTGTTTTACGCCAAAAGTGATCTCAGCCATGAACTTTGAAACTAGTACGGACTTGTATGACAGTTGCGCACAAAACTGTGGCGTATTTTTGGCGCATTGTACGATTCTGGCACGACACGCCCCCACATTTTTGGTGCATTCAAAAGTGTTGTGTATGGTGTAGATTGTGCCAAGTTTGTGCATATGATGATTCATACATCTATAGAACAGGGCTACGACAGGTTGTTTAGCTCAAAGCATGTAAAAAAAAAAATGGTGCAGCCCTGTTCACACATGTCAACCTAAGCATCTTTCTACTATTTCTTCTCATTGTTCCGTATAGTGTTAGCCATTTGTTATTGTTTTTTGTAAGTACTATTATGGTGTCTGGTCACGATAAGTGTCACAAATATATAATATATATATATATACACTCACCGGCCACTTTTATTAGGTACACCATGCAAAGTAACGGGTTGGACCCCCTTTTGCCTTCAGAACTGCCTCATTCTTCGTGGCATAGATTCAACACAGGTGCTGGAAGCACATCATGTTCCTCATGTTCAGAAACCAGTCTGAGATGATTCCAGCTTTATGACATGGCGCATTATCCTGCTGAAATTTAGCCATCAGATGTTGGGTTACATTGTGGTCATAAAGGGATGGACATGGTCAGCAACAATACTCAGGTAGGCTGTGGTGTTGCAACGATGCTCAATTGGTACCAAGGGGCCCAAAGAGTGCCAAGAAAATATTCCCCACACCATGAACACCCCCCACCAGCCTGAACCGTTGATACAAGGCAGGATGGATCCATGCTTTATGTTGTTGACGCCAAATTCTGACCCTACCATCAGAATGTCGCAGCAGAATTCGAGGACTCATCAGACCAGGCAACGTTTTTCCAATCTTCTACTGTCCAATTTCGATGAGCTTGGGCAAATTGGAGCCTCAGTTTTCCGGGTTCTTAGCTGAAAGAAGTGGCACCGGTGTGGTCTTCTGCTGCTGTTAGCCCATCTGCCTCAAAGTTCGCCGTACTGTGCGTTCAGAGATGCTCTTCTGCCTACCTTGGTTGTAAACGGGTGGCTATTTGAGTCACTGTTGCCTTTCTATCAGCTCGAACCAGTCTGCCATTTCCTTTGACTCTGGCATCAACAAGGCATTTCCGCCCACAGGACTGCCGCTCACTGGATGTTTTTTCTTTTTCGGACCATTCTCTGTAAACCCTTAGAGATGGTTGTGCGTGAAAATCCCAGGAGATCAGCAGTTTCTGAAATACTCAGACAGCCCTTCTGGCACCAACAAGCATGCCACATTCAAAGGCACTCAAATCACCTTTCTTCCCCATACTGATGCTCGGTTTGAACTGCAGGAGATTGTTTTGACCATGTCTACATGCCTAAATGCACTGAGTTGCGCCATGTGATTGGCTGATTAGAAATTAAGTGTTAACGAGCAGTTGGACAGGTGTACCTAATAAAGTGGCCGGTGAGTGTATATATATATAGTCAAACTTAAAGGGGTTGTCTTGTTACAGCATTTGGCAGCCTCTATTTGTTAGTACAACACCATAATTTGCAAATTGCTTGAAAAAGTGGGGTGGTACCCTCAAAACATTGCAGGTTATCCACTCAGCTAGTATCCAGTCATGTCCTCACCACCAAGTCTTTGGACTTTAAAGGACGTTATACAGCTAAGTATAAGTACAGTATACCACTTTTTATATTACTTTACCAGAATGGTTTATATGAAGTGCTTGTTTCAAGAAAAATAAAGACTAGCACAGAAAAATGATATAGTCTTTGGTGGACATTGGATAATTCTGTGGTCTAAATTGAGTGTTGGAAGGGAGAGATTCTCAGCTGTCCGAAACTAAGGCTATGTGCACACAGCAAATGATAAAATTGCGTCCAAAATACAATGGCAGTTCAGTATTTGCTGTGTAGACATAGCCTAAGGAATCATTGGAAGTGAAAAGCTAAGTGTACCTCCAGAGTGTATATCTAAATTTTTTCACTCTCTACATACTTTGTAACTAGAATGGGCATTTGACATTCAGGAATCTGGGAAATATGGGTGAAAACACACACACACACACACACACACACACACACCACACACACACAGCAGATCATTATACCTATGACTTCTACAGATCTGCAGAACAAAACTATACACTGTATCTGTTAGTGTTTACATGGGACTGCACATCAGTGTCTGTCTCTCTCTCTGTCTCACTCACCCTCCCTCCAACAAACTATGCGCGCTCCTGTCTAAGACCTGGGTGGGACTATGCATAGTGCCACCGGGTGGGAAGCCACTAACACGGTTGCTATGCACACACAAAGCTAGCCTCTTCTCATAAACCATAGCACTTTCCTAGTGGTATCCCAGTACAGACATGCTTACATTTAAACTTCCATCATTTTAAACTATGATCTTTGTAGTGAGACAACCCCTTTAATAAAGCTCCAAACTCTGATGGACTTAGTAATGAATTCCACCAACTTTTTCATTCCACTCTATCACCCCACTTTCTTAATATTTTTAAATCTATTATTCATTAAGGTATGCCCCCTTCAGAGATTTTAGTGGCCACCATAATAATCATACCCAAACCGGGGAAACTTGAAGATCTAGCTACAAATCATAGAACCAGATCACTGCTAAATTGTGATTTAATTTTTTTTTCTAAAATACTTGCTAATAGGCTAAATGCTATCCTTCCATCCTTCATTAACATAGATCAGGTGGGATTTGTCAAAGGAAGGCAAACTAGGGATGAGGTTAAACGTGTTTTGAATATTTTGCAGATAACTGATAAAGAAAAAATTCCTTTTTCGCTTCTTTCCCTTGACAGAGAAAAAGCTTTTGGCCGCATTAATTGGCTTTATCTTAAATAGGTCCTACATAAATTTGGCTTTTGTAGCCCTATCAATAAGGCAATTACTTCCCATTATACTTAAACCCTTGGCTTAAGTTTTTGCATCGGGTTTCTTTTCTGAAACTTTTGTTATTAATAATGGTACTAGGCAAGGTGTTCCATTATCACCACTAGTTTTTAATCTTTGTGTGGAATCTCATGCAGAACTCATTAGGAATTCTCCCTTTATCACAGGTGTCCAGATTTATAAAAGTTTATACAGAGTTAGTTTATTTTGGTGATGTGTAAAAACCCAGATACTTCAATCCCAGCCCTTATTAACTTACTACAGCAATATGCAGCCATCTCATTTTATAAGTTAAACATTGCTAAATCAACAGTCTTAATGGTTAACTGTCCTCCCTCTTTAAAATCCCAGGTATCTCGGTTCAGTTTTCTTTCGACTGATCTATCTGTAACGTATTTAGGAATTAAGAGAATTCCCAAGATCTCAAACACCATTGATGCAAATCCGGAGGAGCTTCATTCTTCCCAGATTGACAGATTGAGTCAATTATCACTTTCTTGGGTGGCCAGAAGAAATCTGTCAAAAATGTTACTTCTCCTCAGGTTCCTATATGTCTCGAGAGCCCTGCAATTTATAATTCCTACTTCTTTAGTTAAAAAACTTCAGTCATTATTGCTGAAGTTCATATGGAGCTCCAAAAAGCTGAGATTTAAAAGCAATATCTTTATAATTGTAAAACAGAGGGGGGAATGGTAGTTCCGAATCCGTGTCTATAAAACATCTCATCTATTTTAAAACCTATTTATTATCATTAGCGCTCTCCTTCCTCCGATCATTTGTTGACGATTGAGGAATCCGACATTAAAGTAGGATCAGTAAAAGATTATTCAATTGCGATGCTGTGTGGTGTCTCTCTACCAAGTTTTGACCTGTGAACTCTTAAATATTTAAGTAAAGTTCGGACAAAATACATAGTTTAAAATCGTAAAGTTTTTGTGCCTATTGATTCTTGCCCATTATCAGTTTTATATGGCACCTCAGCAGATATCCCTTTACATTTTTGGCTACATGAAGGTATTGCTTCTAGTGGAGTCCTATTGCTTAATGTTGTTTTCAGAAATAAGAACTAGCCTACTGTTGAATTTGACCAAACAAGAAATCAGTTTTATGTTTATTTTTTTAATTCACCATTCAGCTCTGTCTATGATCTGGCCATCTTGCCCATTGAAACTATCCTCCTTTTACAGATTTCTTTCAGGGAGAAAAGGCTTTGAAAAAGGCTGGTCAGCTGCATATAGCACCTTAATGGAAGTTGACTTAAAGGGGTTTTGCCACCATGTAATGTTGACGTGGGAACATCAAAAATGTGTATTTAATCACTTTTCTAAATATATGTGATTAAAAAAAGTGAAAACTCTGAGAGCTACAGCATTTCTCAACCCCCCTTGGTTACCACAAAGCTTCCCCTAGTCACGACCCAGGAGCTGAAAGGCCGCGCTTGCGTGAATCACTTCTTATCTGATGACTGGCAGAATGAATGGTCTTTTTAGGCACCGGGTAACAATATGTTTTCTTTTGTATACAGAATAACTAGCTGTAATGTTATTAGATCCCTGCTTTACCTGATGAAGAAGCTTTCAATCTGCTGTGTAGAATAGGTGTTCTCTTTTGTATACAGAATTCACAAGTTATAGTTTGACTATTTGAGTGAACATGTCACAGGATCCCCTTATGCAGCTCTGTGCTCTGGCTGTGTGTGTCTGTGTGCAGCTCTGTCTCTTGCTGCATGATTTGTTTACATAACATACGCAGCTTAGCAGATAAGGTTTCTCCTGACAGTGCCGTCTGAGGCTCTGTGTCTTGCTGTATTGAATCCACTGTTGTACTGTTTATTAGTTCACTTAAGTTTTGAGACGCTCCTTTTGGATTCCTCACTCCCCCCTCCCCTCTCCCTCTCTCCACTGCAGCTTCATGACTCAGCGTGATTTGTTGACATCTTGCTCTCATACTGAACGGAGGTCAGTACTTGGTCTGGTGGCAAATCCCCTTTAAGCTCCAAACCTGACTATGCTACCAAATGGGAAACCAAATTATCCAAACATTCTCATTAGATGATTGGTTAATTGCAGCCGAGTCTCCTATCAAGCACTCCAGATGTACCAATCATTTTGAACTTATGAGGAAACTACACCTACGTTGGCACTTTACCCCAATACTGTAGCTCATATCTCCAGGCTATTCTAAAATGTGCTGGAGACAATTTGACTCAGCTGGCTCCTAACTACATATGTGGTGGTCATGTCCAATTGTAGAACTGTAATGGAGCAAAGTAGAATGAGTTGTAAAGGATTTAAGTCATCAGGAGATCACTCTCTCTTCAGAACTAGCACTCTTAGATATCCCTTTGTATAATCTCCCCCTACCTTACCAAACAGTCATGCACATATCCTTATTTCCAGTATTGTAGACGGAACTGCAGAGGGGCTCGACGTCCTAGTGGGGGGTCAAATCAGTATATTAAATGACACGTGCCTTAGAAAGAAATCACAAACTGACAGCCTAATGACTTCTCTTCTCTGACTCTTCAATGCAAAACACAGATATATATAGAAAACCGTGGACATACATTCCATAGGCAACATGTGACATACCTCCACTCTCTTTATTGATTCTTCTTATCTATTCCCTTCCCCTCTTTGTCTCAGAGAGCCAAAATAGTTAAGGCCAGTGGCCATCTTGGTTTTAGGTTACTTCTTGGCACAACAGGGTGTGTTTGGACACAGGCGCCATCTTGTGGGTGAAATAGATATTTCACCTAATTCATTCCATAACACCACCATAATGACCATAGCATTACACTGGAAATCACCGAACCCGCTTTACACTGTATATTGGAGATAGGCAATAGAACCAATATTCACTACCACTGTTTAGTGATTCCTCCTCACTTAGTACCCAAGATTGGCTAATTGGATGATCTGGTCAAACTCTACTGTTAGGTATTCAATAATACATTTGACATTGTCTTTTAGTACTTTGAGTTATTGCTAAACTGATTTGAGGATGGATTTTCCTTTGTGCATGATATCTATAGAAAGTGTAAAATTTCAATAAAAACGTACTGTTTTAGAAAAAAATATAAAATACCACATATAATAAAAAATGGCCTAAATAAATAGCACAGTTTACATTAAATCCCTGCTGCAGCTAACACCCGCCGGCTGCGAATCCCCTTATCGGCATTAGGACGTACTCATACGTCCAATGTCGGTAAGGTGTTAAAAATTTCAACTTGTCCCACGAAAAAAAATTGTGTTGCTCTGTAAATGGAAAAATAGCAAAGTTATGGGTCTTATAGGGCAGGGATTAAAAAAAAGTAAGTCATCTGCCATATCATTTGCATCATGTTTCCCATTACCCAAATGTACAGCATGTAACCACTGAAGCTGTTGACTGGTTATAGTGCCAGCGTCTAGTAAACAGAGAATGGAGTGCCCCCCAGAGCTTATATACTGGATCACCAAATGATTACAGAGGTGAGTTCTGTTATTTTATCACATTTCATGGGCTTGTATTTTTTAAAGGAAGGATTTATTAGTCTACTTGTTTCTATGAGAACCATGTAATGTTTATTTCCCCCAGGGTGGTTCTGCAGTCAAATTGGCAGATTACAGCGGATTGCTATGTGCCCCAGCATTGGGATATCCTATGATCAGTTTAATGTAAGGGATTGTCCATAGTGTAACAAATGTAAAATCTGTTAAATATACACTTTATTTCTCTGCACCAAAATGTGAATATTTCCTGTGAGTATACAAATGTAAAAGTACTGCTGAATGATCTAAACCCTGGATTGTATTACATTGTGGATGAAAACATTGTCACAAAAATAGATTGTACAGTATCCATATAATGAACAACACAGTACCTATGTGATAGAAGACAAACATAAATATCTGCATCGTAGGCTTCATATTATGACTACAACTCGAGAACACCCCTCTTAACAATTCCATTGAGCCAAGCCTATACCGTCATAAGGTTCTAAGTTGATCCTTGCTTAGCTCAGTAAGGAGTTATGGTTATAATTTGGCCCCTAACAAGTGGTCTCACTATGGTCATATGAAACAGATCTAGCTAAGACATAAGTACATTATGGTCATTTTCCAATCTGGAGAGGCTGCGATCAGTTCATCAACACATTTTTCCATTGCAGATCTATATGTCACATCGGAAGAATGTCTCATAATGTATCTGCTCCTCTAATTCAGTGTCCTGTGATTTGCAGACAGACTCTTCACATCTAGTTTTTTTTCTTGAGGTCACATGGTAAGAAATACAGTCTACTGCCATCTATTCCTTTTTCTTAAAGCCTGGAAAATGTAACAGAAACGACAGTTAAATCCATATATAGCAGTGAGCAGTACATTCATCTGTTCTACTCTAACCATTCCTGACATGCTCTGTGCTATGCATTTAATATACATATTGACTATTGACACAATTGCTAATATGTACAGATGTGTCTACCTTTAACCTTTCTTGAACTGTGTTAATGGGGTTGTCTGATCGAATAAAATTATAGTCATCACGATGCACGCCGCAGTCCCCAATCCAGACTGCGGACGTGCTCGTGTCAGTGCTGCCCATAATGGCCATCCTTCCAGCAATTACTTACCTCTCCCTGCTCCTGCTCTGCTCCCCTCTGCTGCTTGTGCCCGGCGCATATATCTCCTTCCCAACGGGCTATTGTGGCGACGGCTCCTATGGGATTCATTAAACGGCCAGCCCATTCAGAAACGCGCCGGACCGCCGCCCCCCCATCCCTTAGGGGAGGCGCGGCCTGACCCGGCACGCTGGGGCAAAATTGTAAATGCGCCCTCGGGCGGCGGAGTAGCGTTGGCTATCTGCTGGGCGGGGACGGAAGCGCGGTGGGTCCGGTGAGACCTCTCCCTTCCACTCCACGGCGTCAGTGTTGCGCTTGTGCGCCAGGCATCATGAGGATAGGACCGTTCCGTGACGCCTGCTAAGAATGGCGGAACGGAGAGTAGTGTGGAGCTGCGGCTCAGGAAGAGTACGAGGGGGTCGCGGCTGCGTGCAGTAGTGATGGCGACGGCTGAGGTGGTGGGTGGTGAAGTAGTGTGGCTTCGGGTCGCACGTCACTGCAGATGGCTTTGAGCCCTGAAGGACTATGCCCCTCAGGACTCGTATGTCGCCAGCTCGCGTTAGTCCACTATCGGGTACCCTCCGGGCCTGCCAGGCTAGGAGTCCTCAATGCGGCCAGGGTGGAGTGGTCTGGGCCCTTCCCGGCTCTCGTTGGACGAATACCAGGCATTCTAGGCAGTGGTCTGAGGTCCTGCGTGGGTCAGGGGGTTATCAGGCTATTACAGTGGGCAGTCCCGGTGCGACTGGGCCTGTTTTGCTTGCCCCAAATCAGACGGTAGATGAGGTACATGGTTGCGGTGTTGCCCCGACCCTGGTGATGATTCCAGCCGGGGGGTGACGGTAGCCAGTCGTTAAAGAGTGCATTCATACGGAGGGTGCACGCAGTCCACCTGGAGAGCAAGGGTTTTTCTCTATCTGTGAAACGAGTCAATGTGTGGAGCCAGGGTCAGCGTGACTGCTGGCCCCCCGGCGGTTACGATCTGAGAAGCATCTTCACTGCCGAGGTGCTGGCAGTCACCGGTTCGTTCACCTACAACAGACTGCGCTGGTCATGCTCTCCCACCTCTTGGGGTTGGAAGGCCTGGACTGGGCCATTGAGGGCAGCAGCGAAGAGAGGACGCTGAGACGCTTCAGGAGCGACGTCTGCAAGATTCCGGGACAACGTCTGTGGGTTCACAGCCCCCACAGCCTGGTGAGTGTGTCTCTTTGGTCGTGTTCGTTTCCGGCCTATATTGAGGGTTTAGTATCGGAGTGGGAGGTATACCGGCGATGTGTGTAGCGTCCCCGTATTCTGAGCTCGCTCGGCGGTGGGGGCCGCGAGCGGTTTGGTGTGGGGGAACCCGGGGTGGTTGTGCGGCGGCTTCTGCTGGGGAGTTGTTGGTTGGCATTTTGTAGATCGTGGTGTGGTGTTGATCTGTGCGGTCGGGTCCTGTGGTTTATTCAGGCTTCAAGGGGAGTTGGGCCGCTGCAGCATTGACGGCTTCCGGGGAAATGGGGACCGTGGGTCCAGGGTCGGTCTGGGCGATGTGCGTTCACGGTTTCAAGTGCAGACTGAGTAAGATAACCACGAAGAAAGCGTGTGGTGTTTGGTACGACGGTAGGCTCAGGTGCGTTGATCGGTCTCGTTTGCTTTGAGCGGTCCCTAGGGCTCACGTTGATAGCAGGCTAATGTTTAGGATTATTTAGATAGTGATAGATCAATATGTGGTATTTTGATCATTTTCCCTTTTGCTCTCTTGAGGAAGTTTAATTGGGACAAGTGGCAAAAACGGATGAAGAGTAAGAGAGGAGTGAAGAAAAGTAGTCAGTTGGTCGTTTTGATTCGCAGTACGTTCACTAATTGGTCTACAAGCCTTCTTTGCTATATGGCGACGTGTCATAGGGGAATAACGGCTGGCGGAAAAATTTGTCGCCGTTATTCTGTCTATATGGACTCGATAGGTGAGGTTCGTATCCGGAGCTTCTGGGGGACCCTCTGACTTGGCTTCGTCTAAACGACGAGCGAATTCCTGGCACAGAGAAAGGATTCCCTGAAGGTCCATTCTTCTATAAAGGTGGGGTTCCTTTAAGGACATTGCCTGTCGGCTGATATATAGGGTGTGAATGGCCCCAACCTAAGTTTGGGATCAGTCCTTGTCATGAGGAGGGGCCGGGTTCTCTCCCCCTCTCGTAGTCTCATACTCTATCACACACCATCCAAAGCTCCTCTTTGTCTACCTACCTATCCTACTTCTCTCTTACGCTTACATCGGCCAAAGGTGGGGTCTGCGGGAGGTTCGGGGGAGGTAGCCAGGCTGGGGGCCAGCAGGGCAGGAGAATCGTTGGCCAGTTCAATAGTGGCCATGTAAATTTGGGGCGGCGCTGACGGTGTTAAAACACGTCTGTTCGTTCTGCGGAGGCGCATCCCTATACCTCTGGTTTCTAAATGCTTCAAGAAAAAGGGCTGAGCAAAAGGGTAGTGTGCTTCAAAGGTGGCCAAGGGAAGATGCCTCGTGAGGCTATCTCGCAATGATGGCGTCGTGTATCTGGGACAGATAATCCAGAATAGGTGAGGAGAGCGCGGCTGTGTCGGCGAAAAATATCCCAGGTTTTGATGCAGGGTGGTATTCTGGATTCCCCCTCCGGGAATGTTGTCCCATTTTTCTTGCGGGAATTTGAGCAGGTGGCGATGGGAGCATCCCCCTCGGTCGTGTTAGCGTAGAAAACTTGCGAAATGTAGGTGGACTCTGGACAGGATGGTGGGGCTCTTTTGTTGATAACCCCCCTTTCTGACCTGGTTGGTGTATCCTATTGGGAGTAGTGCTCAGAAGAATTGGAGCTTCCAAACAGAAAGTTCCGAGCTCATCCATCATTTGTAGGTTCCCACAGGAGGCAAACTCGGTTCTAATTTTGCGGATTTCCCCAGAGTTGTTGTTCGGTTGTTATACACTTTCTCGCGCTGATGTAAGCGGTTTCCTCGTTCGGCGATTCTGGTAGGGCTCGATTGTGATGGCCAAAATCTGACAATTGACTGAGTGGCATTTTTGCAAGTTCCTGAGGACTAAGTTTGCGGTTGATTAGGGTGTTTTTGGATGGGGGCCTCGTCTTTTTGTTGACAGTTTGCTTCCAATTGGTTGATATTGTATTTGTGCGCTTATTTTGACGGCTCTTAGCTCATTTTTAGAAATGTGTGTTACGGGATGTGTCATGGAATTGGGGTCATCATTCTTTATTTAGACTCGACTTTTTTTGCGTGGGCTCCCAGCGAGGTTCCCAGATCTAGCTTGGTTCGCTTGCCCTGCAAGCGATGCGATGGGTGAGGCGCATCACTTTGGGGTTCCTTGTGCGGCTGTCAGAGACAGCTCGGGTCCGGATCTCCTGTATGAAGTTCTTGGGGATTTGTAATCGAACTCCAGTGAAGATAGGAATGCAGGTTGCATAGAGGACAATACAAGGTCTTGAGGTTGGAGGTGCGGAGGGCAACGGCATCGACGGTAAAATACTAAAAGCTGCGAGAATCTGCAGAGTCTTGCTGGGGAAGTCTCCCTGTAAGGGTTTTGCCAAGCAGGAGCCTTATCTGTCTAAGAAGCTATGTAAACAAATCACGAGCTGAAAGAAAGGAGAGACCCAGAACACAGCAGGAGCATCAAAGGAATGCATAAGGGATCGATGACATGTTACTGAAATAAGTAAATACTGCAACTTGTGGGATTCTGTATGTAAATTTGAAAGGACAAACAGCTTTTTTCTCCTCAGCAGCTTGTGAATATAAGCTCCCTTCATATTCTCTGTCATCTCTACTAATAGCCGGGATCTAATGCAACTTACAACTAGTTTATTTGATATACCAAAAAAAGATAAGTAACATTTTGCTACCGGTGCCTTCGCTAATACATCTGTAGCTCAGTATGCATCAGATGAAGAAGCTCTCTTCAGGCGCCCAGCACGTCCATGCAGTATTTGTCAGGCCTTATCTAATAACTTTGAAGTAACTACAAGGGCATGTAAGAAGGCTGTAGGCTCTTCAGACTGCAAATTTTGTATATCACTTTTATTTAGAAATGGATGATTAAAAAAGACCCATTTGGAGGAATCCTAATGTTCAACATTAAATGTCATGTGCAATAACCCACTTTTAACTTGACTGCGCAGGATCATGCCTATGGGGGGGTTTTTTGCTCGGCGTTGAGCGAGACTGCTACGGTCGGGACATTCATGAAGCCTCATTCATTTTTGTCGTCGTAGTTTCACAAGGGCTCCTTAGGGAAAGTGAGATTAGTCCGGATATAATGGTCGTTTCTCATTATACAGGGGGAAGGTAACTATCCATATCTTCTAGGAGATGAGATTTTACCGATTGCGTTGCGTGTGCAGAACAGGGTTCGGAGCGTTTGCTTACGGTGTCAGGTGGTGTGCGGGCATACCGTGGCCGGCGGAAGCTCGTGTCATAGGTGTATTCGGAACTTGGCACCTTTTTGAGCTGTTTTCACTATCGTAACGGTGGCGCAGTGGTGTTGAGTGGGCTCGTTACCCTACAAGCGAGCTCAGATTTGTTCCCGTAACCTGACGTAAGTCCGTTTCCTTCTGTTGACCCTCATCATTAGCCTGTCTGACGTCGTCTCTCCTACGGTTTTGTTCCGCCTCCTCGGTTCGATGAAGTGTGCGGACTGTCTTGAATTAAATTCGTGGGTGGGCTAGCGGTAACAGTGCTCAGGGGTTCGGAATTCGGTCGGCTAGATTCTCTCTCTCTCGTATTGCAAGTTCGCGGATCGGTTCTCGGTCTCACTTCGCCTCACGTCGGCCTTAGAGTTCTGTTGAGGAATCGCCCCAATCACCTTTGGGCTTGGCCTTCTCGAGCGTCCACGAATCGTCTCTGGATTCGGACTTCGCTGATCTAGGTGGGACATGGGCCGCGTTGATGTCACAGTGTGGGTGCTGTGGCCAAATTATGGATCAGGGTTTTCGTCGCGTATGAGTTGTCGTTACTCCGCGCACGCGCTCTCGATGATAGTTATTGGGACTTGTTGTGTTTGTCTAGGCAAATGTGCTCAGACGCGGTAAAGGGTGAATCAGTGCCTTCTAGGTGTCCAGCATTCTGGTGGCGTGGGTCTGGCCTTCGTGGTTTAAGAATGCTCGAAGGATTGAGAGGACTGTGAAAAAAGGTCATTTGTCGTGCCGGGAGACTTCTGCTCAGGGTGGATACATGGAAAGAGGGCGGCCCACACAACCAGCATATGAGATAGGCGGTTCCTGTGGTCTTTGCGCTCCTGTAGATTCGGTGCTGGGGAAGTCGTGTGTGGGGTTTGAAGGTGGCTTCGACCTGGGTACGAATTGACCTTATTTCGCCTCGCTTTTTGATTGGCACTTTTTCGTGGATCCTTAAGAATTAGCGGGAGCTTGTGTCCCCTAGTTGGTCGCAATGGGGGGTCGGTGCATCGGTAAGGATGTGGGAAGGTGAAGTGGTCGATGAAGGTGACTTTTTTAATTCGACCTAAGTCTGAACATAGACCAGTCGAGGTAAAGGTTGAGCAAGAGTTGTCTTACGGCGCCGGATCCAGGGGCTTATTCAATGTGGCCACCAGTGGAGCGAGTGGCAGGGCGTTTGGGCTTTGCGGGGTTCGGGCCTCTATCATGAGGCCCGCTTCTTGTTCATGAGGTATGGGTCTTTTGTGTGTCCGACTTCCGATCGCTTCACCGGCATGTCGCTTAGGAGAATGCGTGGAGTAGCCATTAGGGTTGGATTCGACGGGATTTTGCTCGCCACTCTGTTTTCGGACATTGGGGCAGCCACTTGAGGTTGCGGATGTTGGGGTGTTGAGCCCTGAAGTAGTGCGCAGGTAATTAGAGGCGTTCATGGCGAGTCGGATTTAGTTACAGACTTTACGTTCGCCAAACATTTGGTTACCATAAAGGTTGCGTGGGGTTTTGTCTCAGGCGGTGTTTGCCAAAGCGGGGGTGGCTGGTTTCACATGTGTTGTCTGTTCTCTGCGATATATTTATTTTTATTTATGGAAACTATCACCCTCTCTCTCTTCTGGGATCCTAGGTCACTCGTCGTCTATGTCTATGGGGAGAGCGTGAGTCCATGCTTTTCGTATCACGACCGGTCCCGTCAGTTGGGCGATACCGAGGAGTGTGGACTTCAGTGGAATGGTTTGTGGTAGGCCTGAGGTTATGCTGGTGTGATCCAGATGTCGCTCCGACTTATGCGTCTTTGCTCGGCTGTTGGTATAGAACACTTCCTGATGACCTGGTTTCCATCGTTCTCGCGGGGAATCACTTGGAATTCGTGACCCCCACGGGGGTTGTACGGATTGTATCAAGTTTGACCTCTTTTGCGCCTGTCAGTCTGAGTTTCCGGACATGGGTTGTGGTATGATCGGATATCGGTTTGTATCAGAGACATCACTGGACGCGGAGCTCGCTCTTGGTGGAAAGTTTAAATGGCCCTTGTTTGAGGAGGTTAAGGTGAACCGTGTCAGTGGCAGGTTTTGTGCTGTCCTGTGAAAGTGGATTACAAATAATATATAAAAACGGCAGGGAGTGTTGTCATCTGGGGCATTAATGGAGTTAGAGGCAGGTGAGGAAATAATTTTTGGAGTCAGGATGGGGTTACATTTGATGGCTAGTGGGCCCTGGATTTGTGAAGGCGTTTAGGATCACAGGAAAGGCATCGATATTTGAGGGCATCAGTTTGCTTTGGTGGGTTGGCCTCGCATGATTGAGGTTTCATGCATGTATGAGTGGCTGGCGGCCTAGGGGTTCGTTGGAGTTTGGGTAATGAGGAGTTTTGGCCATAACCGAGGGAGTTCATTAGGTATATGACTTACGCAGGATGATGAAAACTCTTGACCCGGCCTGGCGCAGAGGGGGGCCTCTTTCAGGCTGGTATCCCTGGACGAGCGATTAAGGTGAGCCATCTAGCTTGTCTTTGGTAGACTCCTGAAGCTCAGTGGAATGCCGCCTGGGCAGGTAGGATGGATTGGCTCCTCCTTTGGTGGGCATTTGTTGGTTGCCTAGAAGTCTGTTTTTAGCTCCAAGGACCTCTGCCCCCAGTGGGAAGTTGGCACGTTGTTGCCATGGTTAAGATTGGTTGTGTTTTGGTTTAATTTAAAAGAAGTTGGGTGGGAGTTATTTGGTTTACAGATATAGGGTTTTAGGGTTTGTGTGCGTATATATATAATATACTATATTATATACTATAAATATATTACTCTATAACTTATATTATATTACTCCTATATATTATTGTTTTATATATATTCAATATATATATATATTATAGTGATTTGGTATATGATATGCATTTATAGGTATATATATTATAAATATTTTTAAGTATGTAATATGTAATTGTATTATTAATGGTTATTTATGTATATAGTATTATGTGCAAAGTAAACGTTTTCCTTGTTGTATTTTTGGTAATAAAAAGTTGCTGCACCGTGCGAGCGCCATCTTCATTCCAGTTGGTGGTCTGTATCTGTTCTATTCTGAATGGGCTCGGTCAATAGAAGGGCAGCAGAGAAGAGAAACGAGGTAGAAAAACGGGTGGGTATGGGGGTATCGCGAGTGGGGGGAAAGGATGAAGATTTGGCGCAGAGCTAGCCTCACGTGTTGCACTCAGGGTCATGTGATGTTCATGTATGCTGGCCACCTGTACCCTCCTATGAATTCTTCCTCTGCACCTGTGCCAGATTGTTGGAGTTCCTCTTGCTGGGAATGCTAGTGTACATAGTTGCCTGTCTGCTGTTTTTCATGGTTTGAGCTTCTGTATTGCTCTCTGACCTGGACCTGCCTATCTCTGAGTGGTACATTGTTACATTAGTTTGTAAGGCTGAAAAAGGCAGGATGTCGCATCCAGTTCAGCCTTATAGTGATAATGTGTGTTGATTCTCACAGAAGAAGTCACAAAGAAGACACCCACATTAATGGTAGAAGCAAAAATTGGTCCTCTCTTTTTAGGGAAATAAAATTCTTCCTGACTCAATCTGGATGAAGGGGGTTGTTGATGAAAGGATTTTTCTGGATTGCCAGTAGACCTAGTCACCTTATACTCTGTTATCAAATTTATTGTCACTCTGTAAATAGACACGTTGTTTGTTAACCTCTGTTGGTGAATTCCTCCTTACAAGTTTCCTCTATCGCTCTCAGACAGTTCCACCGAGTCTCACTGCTATACTACCAGTAAGGAATCCCTTTCTATGGTCTCATGTAGAACGTTCGTTTCCTCTTGTCGTAGTTTATTCCATCCTTGTTCTTGATACAGTCCTCGGGTAATAAATAGAGATCTTGGTAAGAGATCTCTATACTTGGACCTCGTTAGAATATATTTATACATTCCTTTATTATGTCCTCCGAGCCGTCGCTTTCTCCTAGACTATAGTTAATAACCATAATCTTGTTAATCTTTCTGGGTATCGTAGCCTCTCTTGCATGTTGGGATGAGCACCTGCAAGTGAAAAGGAGCAGATCCCTGAGGAGCTCCAGAATAGCAGCTGCAGGGAGCTGAGAGGTAACTACTTTTTTTCTGTTTTTCTCAACTCTGGCCCCATGTAAGTATTTTATTATTATTATTTATTTTAAAGCGCCATTGATTCCAAGCGCTGTACATTCAAGGGGGTTATCATGATAATAACACATAAGTCAACATCTACAGTAGTGATCTTATGTGACTAAAATGGTACACAAGTGGGAGAAGAGGAACCCTGCCCGCAAATGGGCTTTATAATTTACAAGGAATGATGAAAGAGGACAGAACTGAGAGGGTCGATGACAATATTTGTGGGACTCGGTTGTAGTCTGAGTCCGGTGGGGTTATTGTAGGTTGTAAACTATCCTGGAGAGATGGGTTTTCCAGTTTCTTTTGAAGCTGGTGAGAGTGGGGGAGAGTCTGATGTGTTGGGGCAGTGAGTTCCAGAGTGTGGGGGAAGCATGAGAGAAATCTTGGAGATGGTTGTGTGAGGAGAGCAGAGAAGAAGGTCTTGTGAGGGGAGATATCTGGAGATTAAGGCAGAGATGTATGGAGGGGAGAGGTTATGGAGAGCTTTGTAGGTCATGGTTAGTAACTTGGGATGAATTTAGTGAGCAATGGGTATAATAGTATAGTATTATTCAATCAGACAACCCTTTCAAAGCTGTTTCTTGTGAAATAAAAAACAAAAACCTCTAATTCACCTCTAAGGCAGCAGCTCTTCTAGCGCTGCCACAGCTCCATTTTTTCCCGTCAGTCCACCAGCAGTGACATCACGTACATCACTCATTTGACTGTGGAGCCAAATCACTGACCTCAGCTCTCTCTGCTTACATGTACAGCAAATGATGCATGTTCATGTGACTGATGTATGTGATCACTGCTGGGGACTGGCAACGCTGGAACAGCCAGGCTTTAGAGGTAAGTTCAGGTTTTCATTTTATACAAGCTCATCTATTTAAAAAAAAATGTACATATTAAATATATGCATTTTTTTTAAACAGGAGAGGCTATGGGTCACTGCTGGCATCCATCGAGGTTTTGTAACCTGAAATAGCTGATGGAAGGGAATAAAACACTAATCAGCTGACCTAATATTAGCAACTTTACCTTTATAAGTTGGTTGACAAAAATCTGAAGTAAAATTAGTATATTTACCAAATGAAAATCTTCCAAGTAAAGGCAAAAATTGCTCCACACCGGTCTGGATTCTGTAAACTAAGGTGAACAAGAAAAATATGAGTGAATGAAAATGGCTTAATAACATTCTATGTGGGATGATGTGCCCTCTGCTATGCATTATAATACTGTTGCTCTTTAACCTCTCACCAACATTTGCTGTGTATTTACAGCATTGTGTCGAAAAGGGTGTATGGAGTGGGCTAACTCGCTGAGCCCACTCCATGCGGAGATGGCAATAGCTGTTAGATACAGCACTACAGTAGAAATTCCAGCGATTCATTCCTAAAAATACAATCTTATTTATAAAGTCCATTAAAAATTATTCTTCGCCCAGGTGCCCCAAAATCAAAGCAGCCTCTACATCAAAGGCCAAGATGAGATAAAAGATTATCCTACTATATGTTTAGAACCCAGTACTGGTTTTTAATCATAGCTGAAGATACAGCTGGACCTGCCACTAGCAGTGACCTTTTAACACCTTAGATGCCACAGTCAGCTCTACCAAAGGATCTTAGGGATTAATAAATGGTGCTGCACATTCTAGCCCCCCCCAACAAGAGCGGCGTCATTGCCAATTTACAACTATGGCAGGTTGTCGTAGGAGAACCATTATTGCATAGAGTTCTACAATGTATTACTATTGCAGGATAGTGTACAAGTGATCAGGCCCCCTAGTGGCCAAGTACCCTAAGAGGACTAAAAGTGCATTAAAAAAAAAAAAAAAAAAAAAAGTTTTTTTTTTTTAAATATAAAAAAATTAAAATTATATAAAATATTAATTTCAAAACATCCCCTTTTGACATTTTATAAATAAGATAAAAAATAAAAAAAAGTTACACATAATTGGCAATCCTGAACAGTGAAAACTGTAGCAAAATAAAAACCCAATGCCAAAATTGCATTTTTGGTCACTTTCCTTTTCCCAAAAAATTGGTATAAAAAGTACTAACATTTGCATTTATCACATAATTGTACCAATAAGACACTTGAGCCCTCAAAAAAGGATCTCACACAGGTGCAGAAAATGGTGCTGCAATGCAGATTTAAAATAAATAAAATAATTAAATATAGATTACTTTTAAAGTAGTAAAACATAATGAAAGTCTAAAAAATTGTTAGTACTGGAATTGTAAGAATAAAAATAACAGGTCTTTTATACGCCATAAAAAATAAACGTCTTCAGAAATTTTTTCACACTTCACCCCACAAAGAATTTTTTATGATTTCCCAGTGTATTATATTGTACAATTGAAGGTATATCTTGTCACACACAAAAAAAAAGCCATCCTATGTCTATGTAGATGGAAAAGTAATGAAAGTTATGGCTCATGGCTAGTGGGGAGGAAATAATGGATGCAGCGTAAACACAAATTGCTGCATAGGGAAGGGATTAAAAGAGAGGTTTTGTAGCTGCTGAACTATGTGGGAACATGCTTTATTATGCACACTGCAGCTGCTGCAGAACCTCTTTTAAAAATTAACTTTTCACTTCTATTGAATTGTCGGTTTTAGCAAATAATTGTATGCCACATGAAATAATGACTCTAGACTAGAGCATGTTTTCTCATAACTCTGCATTATGCTACTTCACTGTTATCCCTCCTGAATATATATGAACACATTCAAAACTAGGTGTTGCCAACCTCCTGGTTACAGGGGTATGTCCTTACAGAATGTGAAACTGACAGAACTTATTGGACAGTGTCACTGTGCAGGAACCCCCCCTTCACCTTGTACCGCCCAGTTGTCAATTTATTAATACATTTTGATTGGAGTACTAAGAAAATATTCTACAAGATTGTTTTATTATGAGGAATACAATTATTTACTATAATAGACGAGTCTGGACGGCTGACAGATCCTCTTTAAAAAAAGAGTGAGATGTGAAAGTGATCTTGACAGACTGCTTCTGCAGGAAGAGATAAGCAGTGGCTTTGTATTACTGCTCATCTCTGTATAATCCACAGGTTCTGGCATAAGAAAGTTATGTTTATACAGATATTATGTAGACATTTCTCCTTACCCAATCCAAAATAGATCCCAATAGTTTCCAGTGTTGCAAAAGAAATTAAACCAAATCCGGCAGAAACTGTCCAGTCTGTAACATATAAACCAAGGAACAGGTTGGTACATATTACACAGACTAATACAAAAAATACACAGCTGGGGTACATGATACCAAACCCCTGAATTTATGAGAGCATGATTATAGCATATCCATCCATGAATTAGGCCATGATCACACGGCTAAAAATCGGCCGTAATTCGGTCCGTAATTACGCGCCGAAGTGTGCAAATTACGGGCTGAAAACGTCCCAGTCATTACGGTAATCCACCGTTCTCATAGAGAACTATGGATTTCGTCTCCTCTACCTGCTCGGCGAATCCACCGGGGGGGGAGATAAGCGAGATGTGAATTACCAGCGGCGTATACGCGCCGCTAGTACTGCAAGTCAATGGGCCGGCGAAGTGCCGACCCCCCCCCCCGCTCACTCTCCCGCCCCGCCCCCATCCACACGGCGTGAATGCGGGGCGTAATTACGTCCCGTAGTTAAGCCGTGTAAACATAGCCTAAGGGCTCGTTCACACGGCTTATTTTGGGACTGATTTCAGCCGTATTGAGCGCCATTTGCGCCCAATACGGCTAAAATCAGCCCCAGGATTGGGTTTAAATCCACAGTTCTCATAAAACCCCGAGAGGGGAGAAAGGACATGTCAATTATTTACGGCGGTACCGCCGTAAATTAAATGAATTCTATGGGGCCGGGCGAGCCCCGGAAAACCCCCCCCCCGCTGCTGGCAGGGCGTAATTCCGGGCAAAACCCGTCCCCGCAATTACGTGGCAAAAAGGTGTGAAAAAATGCCCTTAAAAACGCCGGGTTTCTTCCCAATAAGGGAGGTTGAGGTCCATCCACTTACAATGAAGTGTAAGCTACTCCAGCGTGTCAGGATGGCCCCGGGAAAGAGGGGGATTGCCAAGACTTGGAAAACAACCAAACAGGGGACGCAGTAGTAAGTATTTGGTTTTTTTTTTTTTTTTCCCACCATCCCGGCCTTAAAGGGAAAATTTATTTTTTTGATGGACAGCCATTTAAAAGTGTTCCCCCTGAAACATCAATAGGATATCCCCTCAATTCTGACAGGTGTGGGTTTACCTCTGGGACCGACACCTATATAAATAACGAGCCCCAAATCTTCACCGCTGTTAAGGGTGCTTTCTCATGGTGCGGTTTTGTAGCATTTTTGGTGCTTTTTCCACTCGCAGTACTGCATGGTAATTAAACTGCCTTTATTACCACAAATGACAAGACTTTTTTGGAGACTTTAACACGCTCACACGGCTTATTTTGGGATGGATTGTGTTCCATATTTCGCGCCGTACTCAGAGAACTATGGATTCCGTTTCCTCTCCCTGCTCCAATATTTCGTGATCGGAGAAAAATGACAAAAAAAAAAATTTAATTTTCACCTTTACGTGCCGTGGATTAATGAATGCCTTTTTTGGGGCCGGCGAGCGCCGCCCCCCCCCCCGCCCCCGCCGGGCCCGGGGTAAATTTGGGGGGAAAAAACCCTCCCGCAAAAACCCCGGGTAAGCTGTGTGAACATCGCCTTATTCTATTGGGCCCCCACTAATCAGGGTGCACCAGGCATTAATAGCCAAGGTTTTGGGTGGGGCCGTCCTTTCTTGGGACGATGTCCCCATATTGTTTGCTATGCAGTCTGTGGCATAGGGTGTGATGGGATTAATTTCGCCCTCACACACTTTTGGGGTTTGAAATATTTTTTTCCGTTAGGAAGCCCTCTTCTTTTGGACTTATAGATTTTTTTCATTCCGTATTTTATTTAAATTTTTAAAAGGTTATGTTTTTTTCCCTTACTTATTTTCCAGTGATTCATTTTTATGCCTTTATTAGCAGCAAACTTCTTTTAGTTTTCTTAACTGTTTTGAAAGGTTTTACGAGTGAGTAATCAATGAATGTGTTTAGACTTCAAAACATAATTGATCCTCATTTGTAACCCTTTCCTTTCGTTTGGATAACTGAAAGAACTTGCGGGGTAAAAAAGGGCATTTTAAATGTCTGGAATACTGCAATTGGAAAAACGCACCAAAAAATGTCATAAAACCGCACCGTCTGAAAGTACTACAATGGAAAGATGGTTGAGAACTTCCCCTTGATTTCCAGAGTACAGTCCTTTAATGAAAAGGTTTAAGGTAATGCTTTTTCAACACTGCACCAAAAATTATCTGTATGACAATCCAGGGCAAAAAATGTGGTTTCCCCACCAAAGGGTATGTTCAAACGCATAATTGCGGGCCGTAATTAGCCCGAATTTACACCGGGACCTGGGAGCTCCGGGCCTCCCCGGGCGGGGGGGGGGGGGGGGGGGCCCACCCTGCCGGCCCTATAGAATTCATTTACTAGGGCGGATTCCCCGCTATAATTGCATGTCACTTATCCCCCCCCCGCGTGTTTGTTCCCGACGGGGGAGAGGAGGCTAATCCATAGTTATCTTTGGAAAATGTGGTTCCGTAATGACGGGATGTATTTCGCCCCGATTGACGCAGTAGAGCAAATAGGGGAAAAATACACCCCAATTTAAGCCAGGGAAAACATAGCTTGGGCTATTTCACCAACTTAAATTTTTGTAAGGTACAAAGAGACTGGCTCTGGTTTCCTCCCTCGTGCACTATCTTCATCAAGGGGGCGGTTAAATTTTAAAATAATTTTTTTTATTCAACTTTAATTTTTGCAATGAAATTATTTCACAAGAGAAATGTGTTTTTGTTACCTTTTTTTTTCATGTGTTTTTATGCACGTTTACTTCATTTTATGTGTTTTTTTGCTGTGTTTTTGCTTATTTTCATGCATTTTTCCTCAGTACAGGGGACTTAATTTTTTGATGTGTCTTTGTTTGCACACTGGTAGTTGTCCTGCACTCCCTTTTTTTGTGTAGTAGGTACACATCAAATGGTGCACAAAAAACGCAGCTGTATGCCTGATGTGTGGTTACTCCCATTTCGTTCAATGGCACCCTAATGTTACCTTTTTTGCACTCATTTTGATCCATAATCACAAAAAAACATGAATTTTGCATGTCAAAAAGCATGAAAAAAGTCACATGAACCTGGCCTTAGGAGATGTTAAAGGAGTTGTCTCATTACAAGCTTTCAGCTTGTCAGTGAGCCTGATAGTTGAATTGAGGGGCGTGCTTCTTGGTCTGTCTCTTCTGCTCCCTCTTCCCCCCTCCCCTCAGCACACAGGCAGCTCCTTAACTTCTATACAGCAAGGGGGAGGAGGTTTGCTGCCAGAGTTAACCGTGTGTGTGTGCCTGCCTAGGTCTGTTGCAGGAGAGGGCTGATCTATGAGTGTAGAGAGGTCTGTGAAGCTGTATGCTAATAGCAGAGCAGAGGGGATGCAAGTGTTCCTATATCCTCTGCTTAGCTTATAAGTCTCCACATCTCCAGCAACAACAAATCCTGTCAGAACAGACAAAGGGGAGCTGGGAAGTGTTACTATACTCAGGCACTAGTACAGCAGAGCATGAAGTATTCACATGCCTGATCTGTTATATTAGTATAGTGACAGTTCCACAGACACATCATGATTATAGTAACACACAAGGGTCACTGCTGTCACATCTATCTGTGTAGAGAGCAGGAGGAAGCAAGCACACACAGGGTTAATCCAGGCAGCAGGGACACAGAAGCCAGAGTCCTCCCTCCCCCTCCCTCCACCTGTCTTCAAAGGCTGATGAGTCATACAGACCTGACAGCCAGTAAGATAAGGATCAACAGGTTGGCTGCTATAGAAATTTGAGGAGCTGATGCACTCCTGCTAACAGGGCTAACTCAAAATCAGTAGGACATTTGTAATGAACATATATTGCAAAGCTGCTTGTTTTTTAAAGATCTTTTAATTAAAACCCAATCATTGTAGCGAGACAACCCCTTTAAGCCAGCTTTAGTTAATAATCTAAAAGTTCAAATTATAGAATCAACCAAAAAATATTCTTAATTAGTACTTTTTTGCTTCTCCTTTGGGTTTTATGATGGCCTGATTTCTTTCAGGCTTGGAATTCAGTAATATTAACCCTTTACCAAGGTATTACATAACTTAAGTTTTCACAATCTTAGGGTATGTTTAAACGGCGTCTTGGCTAGGTTTTTGCAATCCGTGAAACGTATTGTGTTAAACACATCCAAAAACATACCATAAAGTGTGGTACGTTTTTGGAAACATTTTCTAGACTGCAAAAACATATCCCTATTGTTTCTATGGGCTTTTCAACACCTAAAACGGACCAAGAATTGACATATCGGATGTAGGGATCTGTAAAATGCAATATAATAACGTATGTAAAGTACATATCGTTTGAACAATGAGACATATTTTTAATTGCAATCAATGTAATCACACTTGGACATTGTTAAATACATTTTGGGGTCCATTTTTCATTACGTAAAACGTACGCAAAAACGTATTTAACAAACGTTATGTGAACATACCGTTATTGCCGTGTTGTACTTACCAGAGTAGTAGTATTCACATACCAAGACTGCTCCCAGTGCAAAACACACAATTATGAAGTGAAAAAATTCATCTAGAAAGAAAAATAATGAAAATAAAACAAGGATAGGGTCTATGTGATAATTCAATGTTAAACACATTCAGAAAAAGGGATTGGACAGTTTCTTTATGTATCTACCGATTTACCAGTCTCAAACTAAAAAAAAAAAAAAGCGCGTCATACTTTTATTTTAGGCTATATGCGGTTTTTCATGCATTTTTTTTCACACAAAATTGTGTACTGGTATTTTATTTGTGCTTTTTGATTAATTTTTTTTCTGGTGTGTTTTTCCCCCAAAACATACGATCCATCACATGATCTGCAAAGTGGAAAAATGCTCCCAAAAAATTCAACACCCATGCATTCATGCCTTTTCAGTGTAGAAAAAAAATTAATGGAGGTCTATGGTCAGACAAATGCTACAAACTGCATGAAAAAATGCTACACTTACAGCATGCTACATTTTGAAAAAACTGCTGCTGACTCAAAAAGCGCAAATAAAAGTGAAAAAAGCTACAAAAGTAGAAAATGCCTTCAGTGCATTTTAGATTTGATTATTGACGTCTAGCTAACATCTGGCTGCCGATGTTTTTGCCCAAAAAAATTAATTGAAAAACAGGGTTTTAGTAGCTTTTCTTGCTGCAACGTGTAAAACTGCCCTAATAATGGTTTTACACATGTTTTTTTGGGAGCTAAAGCCAGGATTGGCTTTAGCTGGAAATAGAAGTATGTCCTTCCTTTAAGGCCTTTGTTTATTACTTCTGCAGATCGTTACAGACCTGGGCCAGGATATCAGCACTGTTCAATGTTAGGCTAAGTCCACACGGCAATACTTGCGGGACATATTTCGCTCGCAATTACGCCGTGTGCTTGGGAGCGGGGGCAGGCCGGCCGGCAACCCACCGGCCCCATAGACATTCATTATTAACGGCGCGTACACGCCGTGAATAATTGACATGTCACTTCTCTCCCCACTCGCCGTATTGTGTGAGCAGGGAGAGGAGACGTAATCCATAGTTCTCTATGAGAACTGTGGAATACTGTAATGACTGGGATGTATCTCGGCCCGTATTGAGCGCAGTACAGCGCGAAATACGCGGCGAGATACGTCCCAGTTTAAGTCGTGTGAACATACTCTAAAGTGTCTCAGTGACTGGGAAGACAATGAAGAACTTGTTTTGACAGCAGCAGGAGGTGTGAGGAGGTGAGCCTCTGCACGCATGGATCTGATTTGAAGAATGGTGCATAGCAATCCATTTTGTACTGCAAGTGGAGTTGGACATCACATTCCAAGCCTAGGGCAGCAAATAGTGTCAACATAAATCATCAGAAAGCGTTTACACGACACTGGGCTATGAGTCAGACGTCTGGCTACTGGTATTCCATTGACCTCACACTGCTGCTCGAAAGGTTATCATACCGCACAGCAAAACACAGTGCATGCTGGAACGGAGGTCTAGCCTCTTCGATAATGAGTCCTGCTTTTGTCTTGGGTGCAATGATAACTTGAGAGCGGTCTTTAGACCACATGGGCTACAACATAAAGAGGGAACATCACACTGGTCCTACTTCCCAGATTATGGTATAGGATGGGAAAACATACAGTAACCAGTCCCCTTTAGCCTTCTTTTAGCTCGGTGTTACATTGATCTAGTGATGGAACCAGTGGTACTGCCATTTATCCAAAGTCTCTCAGGAGCTGTTTTTCAACAGGACAATGCTAAACCACATGTTGATCATGCTTCTATGAGCAGACTGCATGACCTAAACGTGCTACAATGGCCTGTAGTGTATCTACATTTGTAAATGGAGCAATAGTAAATGGAGCTGCCAGCAGCCAAAATTGATTGATCTGCGTGCCCAAGTAGTTTAATTGGGGAGCAGCATAACTCAGACAACTATTTATAACCTCTCTTATGTATTGCACGTATTATGTAGTGTATGTATGTATGTATGTATGTATGTATTGTGCATGAGCGCCATGCACAATATTGAATAAATTGAGATGTTTTAATATTTTGCTTCCATTTTTGTATCATTTGCGTTTTGCTCACATGTCTATGGATACTGTGATTTAAGACTTTTCCTTCTTGGTGTTGCAATTTCAACGTTGAGGAGTGTATGTCAGAACTTGCTTTACCCGTTTCAGTTATCTGCTTATTTTTCTTTACTCTTTATTTTGCATTATTTTAATTTGACATTCTAGGGTTTTGGTGCTGGTTACTAGTTTTCCATAGAGTAACAATAGTTTGAACCTAAAATAGTCATCCCAGGACCAATTAATACTGTCACTTGAGGTATGAATGCACAAGGAGTTTTAACAGTTTCCACTGAGCTGATCGTGAGGGGTAGAAATCTGTTTTCAGTGAGCTCTTGGAAATGACAGCCAGGGCGAAGGAAGGTGACCGTCTATAGGGCGCCACTTCATCCAAGGCAGAAAAGGGGACGCAAGGAGGTATGGAGTGGGCTGAATTTTCCATGGGGAGGCATCTAAATGTCTTATCTGCCTAGGGCACCAGAATACTTTGCCCCAGTCTTGATGACAGCTAAAGCTAAGAAGCAGGAATAGCAATAGGAGTGGAGTAAATTAGCAGCGGACATACCATCTTTCTTTATTCCCCATCCTCTTCTGTGAGTTTCATTGTATTTTCCATGTTGTTTGTCAAGTTTGCCTACCAAACATAATAAAAAAAAATCAAATAAACATGTAATAGTGTCACTATAGTGACACATTCTTATTTCAATGTGTAAAATCTGCAGCAACGAAATACAGATCGTGAACAGCGATGTATGTGTTTGGTGAGAAACAGGACATGTTTTGTGTCTGCATTACACGTGTCTTGTCCATGCAGAATACATATATACTGTGCCCAAGATACATATGAAAAACAATGCGCCTCATTTATCAAAACTGTATTTGTTGCCCATAGCAACCAATCAGTGCTCATTTCCTATACCACTATGGGAAAATGAAAGCTGAGCTCTGATTGGTTGCTATCGGCAGTACACGCCGCAATTACGCTGGGTGATTTGGGAGTCGTGCTGATCAGCTCATACTCCCACAGCGCGGGGGGGGCCGGCAGCCCACTGGCCCCATTGACATGTATTACTCGCGGCGTGTGTTCGCTGCAAGTAATTGACATGTCACTTATCTCCCTGCGCGTACAATATGATTGTATTGTGCGAGCGTGGAGAGGAGGCGTAATCCATAGTTCTCTATGAGAGCTATGGATTACCATAATTTCAGCATGCATCTCGCCCGTATTTGAGCAGAAATACGTCGCGAAACACGCGCTGAAATTAGCCCGCGTGAACATACCCTTAGGACAGTTTTGATGACTGATATGTAACAAAGGATGTGCACCAGCAAAATAAACATGAGGGTGCTGCTAACGTCCCCAAAATATAAAAAAATGACCCAAAAAAAAAAAAAAAAAAAAGAGTAGACAGAAGGGCAAAAGCCAAGGCACACACCAAATAATACAAATATTTTACTACTGAGTCAGACAAATATAGATTACAAACTAAAGCCAAAAAGACTCCAAAATAGATGACAAGACACCACCAGAAATAACCAGCCATGGAGTGGGCTGAATTTTCCATGGGGAGGCATCTAAATGTCTTATTTGCCTAGGGCACCAGAATACTTTGTCCCAGTCCTGATGACAGCTAAAGGTAAGAAGCAGGAATAGCAAGAGGGGTGGAGTAAATTAGCTGCGGTCATACCATCTTTCTTTATTCCCCATCCTCTTCTGTGAGTTTCATGGTGCAATATAAAACCCTGTGCAAACAATATAAGATAAAGGGACCCAACAGAGAGACAGCTCACAAATAAATACCCCCTCTAGATGTCCAAGCAGAATGGTAATGTCAAAGAAAGAGCCAATTAGAAAAATATATATATTGCCTTGCAAAAGTATTCGGCCCCCTTGAACTTTTCAACCTTTTGACACATTTCAGGCTTCAAACATAAAGATATCAAATTTACATTTTTTTTGTGAAGAAACAACAAGTGGGACACAATTTTGAAGTGGAACGAAATTTATTGGATATTTTAAACTTTTGTAAAAAATAAAAAACTGAAAAATGGGGCGTGCAATATTATTCGGCCCCTTTACTTTCAGTGCAGCAAACTCACTTCAGAAGTTCAGTGAGGATCTCTGAATGATCCAATGTTGTCCTAAATGACTGATGATGATATAATCCACCTGTGTGTAATCAAGTCTCCGTATAAATGCATCTGCTCTGTGATAGTCTCAGGGTTCTGTTTAAAGCGCAGAGAGCATCATGAAGACCAAGGAACACACCAGGCAGGTCTGTGATACTGTTGTGGAATAGTTTAAAGTCGGACTTGGATACAAAAAGATCTCCCAAACGTTAAACATCCCAAGGAACACTGTGCAAGCGATCATATTGAAATGGAAGAAATATCAGACCACTGCAAATCTACCAAGATCCGGCCGTCGCTCTAGACTTTCATCTCAAACAAGGAGAAGACTGATCAGAGATGCAGCCAAGATGCCCATGATCACTCTGGATGAACTGCAGAGATCTACAGCTGAGGTGGGAGAGTCTGTCCATAGGACAACAATCAGTCGTACAGTGCACAAATCTGGCCTTTATGGAAGAGTGGCAAGAAGAAAGCCATTTCTCAAAGATATCCATAAAAGTCTCGTTTAAAGTTTGCCACAAGCCGCCTGGAAGACACCAAACATGTGGAAGAAGGGGCTCTGCTCCGATGAAACCAAAACCCAAGTTTTTGGCCACAATGCAAAACGATATGTTTGGCGTAAAAGCAACACAACTCATCGCCCTGAACACACCATCCCCACTGTCACACATGGTGGCGGCAGCATCATGGTCTGGGCTTTTCTTCAGCAGGGACAGGGAAGATGGTTAAAATTGATGGGAAGATGGATGGAGCCAAATACAGGACCATTCTGGAAGAAAACCTGTTGGAGTCTGCAAAAGATCTGGGATGGAGATTTATCTTCCAACAAGACAATGATCCCAAACATAAAGCAAAATGTACAATGGAAGATTCACAAATAAACATAGCCAGGTGTTATAATGGCCAAGTCACAGTCCAGACCTGAATCCAATCGAGTATCTGTGGAAAGAGCTGAAAACTGCTGTTCACAAACGCTCTCCATCCAACCTCACTGAGCTCCAGCTGTTCACAAACGCTCTCCACCCAACCTCACTGAGCTCCAGCTGTTCACAAACGCTCTCCAACCAACCTCACTGAGCTCCAGCTGTTCACAAACGCTCTCCACCCAACCTCACTGAGCTCCAGCTGTTCACAAACGCTCTCCATCCAACCTCACTGAGCTCCAGCTGTTCACAAACGATCTCCATCAAACCTCACTGAGCTCCAGCTGTTCACAAACGCTCTCCATCCAACCTCACTGAGCTCCAGCAGTGCGCCAATGAAGAATGGGCAAGAATTTCAGGCTCTCAATGTGCAAAACTGATAGAGACATACCCCAAGTGACTTACGGCTGTTCTCGCAGCAAACGGTGGCGCTACATTATTAACTTAAGGGGGCCGAATAATTTTGCACCCCCCACTTTTCAGTTTTTTATTTTTTTACAAAAGTTTAAAGTATCCAATACATTTTGCTCCACTTCACAATTGTATCCCACTTGTTGTTGATTCTTCACCAAAAAATTAAAATTTTATATCTATGTTTGAAGCCTGAAATGTGGCAAAAGGTTGAAAAGTTCAAGGGGACCGAATACTTTCGCAAGGCACTGTATATACCAAATGTATATAAAGAACATTTGTTCAGCTATATGCAAAAGCCCCATAGACATGAATAGGAAGAACTGTGCAAGCGCGGCCAGCTCCCAGTCCTCTGTTGCCGGCTCGTAGCGAGCTCAGAAAGGATTTTGCCAGATGGAAGAATCCCTTTAAGCTTTTTATAGTCAGTTTTAGGCTCGGACTGGCCCACAGGAGAATAGGGGAATCCCCTGGTGGACCCTTGGGGATGACAGGCCTAGGGCTGATTTTCAGGGAGACAGGCAGAAGGAGAGGCAGAAAGCAAGAGGTAGAGTGCAACAGTCATGTACAGTAGCTGTAGAAAAAGCGCCAAGAATCAACTCCCCTAAAGGGCCCCAGGAGCCTCAGTCTGACACTGGTCAGTTGTGTTATAGAAAGGTCCCCCAATGGTATGGTAATCACAAGGGGTTCTGCTGACGGGAGCTCCAGTGGTGATCTGTGGGAGAACCTGGTAGCAATTGTTCAGCTACTAAGGCCACGTCCCCACGGCACAGGACAAATACCAGTCGGTTAATCCGACCGGTATTTGTATTGTTTTCAGGCCATGCACGCGGCCGCAGGGGGACGGCTTTTTCCCGTGATTAATGGAAAAAAGCCCTCCCCTCTCCCATTGACATGCTCATATTCCGCCCAAAAACTGCGCGGAAGAATGAACACGATCAATGTTTTTCGGATTGCCAGTGGTCTGAAAAACCGCCGGCGGAAAACCCGTGCAGTTGGTTCCACTGCGTGGGTTGTCCATAGCGGCCCATTTTAAAGTTTGTCAGCCGGTTTGCAGATGGTTTTCAAAACCGAAAACCATCTGAAAAAACCGGCTGCAAGCCCATGCCGTGGGGGAAAAGGCCTAAGGGAGAAATGAAGTATAACATGGTTATCACTGTAAGGAGTGAGGTGGACTGTTCTAGTTTTTGTCATTTCCATCCCAACCTACAGATTTCAGGAATTGACTTGTCGGTAACCCTCTGTAGTTGTAGATATTATATTACCTTTCTCAGAAGCTGAAATGTCTTCGTCTTCATTGATATTCCTTTCTTCCAGCCTGTTCCTCTCTGTTAGTACAAAACATATGGGCTTAAACACCAGACATCACTGAATATTTCATTTAGGGTTAGTGCACACTACATTTGACCATATGTCAAAACGTTATGTTATAACGTTTTCAGTAAACGTATGCTGAATGTGCAGTGTTGTTAGTATACATTTGACATCTGTTTTTTTTCCAGCTAGCTTTTCTTTCATTTTTTTTTCTTGTCATTTTATTGTGTAGGTTTCTTCATACAGTATCTCACAAAAGTGAGTACATCCCTCACATTTTTGTAAATATTGTATTATATCTTTTCATGGGCCATCGCTGAAGATATCACATTTTGAAACAACGTAAAGTTGTCATTGTAAATGTATAACAGTGTAAGTTTGCCCTCAAGATAACACAGTATTACACAATAACATCAATGTCTAAACAAACAACAAAAGTGAGTACACCCACAAATGAAAATGGACAAATTGTGCCTAGTTTTCAATTTTCCCTACATGGTGTCCTTTGACTCGTTAGTGTTAGGTTATGTTCACACGGCTTAAAATGGGACATATTTCAGTCCGTAATTCAGTCCGTAGTGCGCGAATTACAGCTGGAATACGTCCCAGGCATTAGGGTAATCCACAGTTCTCATAGAGAACTATGGATTACGTCTCCTCTTCCCGCTCGGCGAATACGCCGCGGGGGGAGATAAGTGACATGTCATTTACTAGCGCCGTATACGCACCGCTAGTAATGATGGTCTATGGGCCGGCGAGGTGCCGGCCCCCCTGCTCCCGCCCCCCGTCCCGCAAATAAGCCATGTGAACATAGCCTTACAAGGTCTCAGGTGTGAATGGGGAGCAGGTGTGTTAAACTTAGTGTTATTGCTCTCATATTGGTCACTGGAAGTTTCAAATGGCACTTTATGGCAAAGGACTCTTTTAGGATCTGAAAAAAAGAATTGTTGCTCTACATTAAAATGTCTTAGACTACAAGAAAATTGTCAACACCCTAAAACTGAGCTGCAGCATGGTGGCCAAGGCAGGTTTAACTAAGAACTGGCCTCATGGTCGACCAAAAAAGTGCACGTGTTCAGCGTCATATCCAGAGATGAGTGCTGCCAGCACTGCTGCAGAGGTTAAAGGGGTGTGGGATCAGCCTGTCAGTGCCCAGACCACTCGCTGCACACTGCATAAAATTAGTCTGCGTGGCTGTCGTCCTAGAAGGAAGCCTTGTCTAAAGAGGATGCACAAGAAAGCCTGCAAAGTTTGCTGAAGACACGCAGACTAAGACATGGATTACTGGAACCATGTCCTGTGGCCTGAAGAGACCAAGATAAACTTAATTGGTTTAGATGGGGTCAAGCGTGTGTGGCAGCAGCCACTTGAGGCGTACAAAGACAAGTGTGTCTTGCCTACAGTCAAGCATGGTGGAGGTTTGGGCTGCATGAGTGCTGCTGGCTGTGGGGAGCTACAGCTCATTGAGGGAACCATGAATTCAAACATGTACTGTGACATACTGAAGTAGAGAATGATCACCTCCCTTCGGAAACTGGGTCGCAGGGCAGTATTTCAACATGACATTGACACCAAACATACCTCCATGACCACCACTGCCAGGGGAAAGGTATGTTCACATGGTGTGTTCAATACGTTTTTTGATGCGTGTTTGGATCCGTGTTTCCGACCCTAAATGGACCCAAACAAGCATCTATTAACATGCAGTGTAATTTACATTGCTTTCAATGTAAAACTTGCTTCGACGTTCAGATGATGCATGTTTTACATGCGTCTTTCTGATGCGTCTTTCGGATCTGATCAAAGAATTGACATTTCAATTCTTTATCCATTTGACGCAGCAGGTACCCTATTTAAAACTATAGGGCACATTTCTGCTGCAGCAAAAATGCATCCAAACACACACCTGCATGTCTGATGCATTTTTAGGCTCCTCCAAAATGAACAGAAGGACCTGGTGTTTATTTTTCCCCCTTCATACACTTTGACCTCTAGGACAAATCTCCACTCCTATTTTTGTAAAAATACACTATAGGGCAGTTCTGCACAGGTTCTTACAACCCAATAGCAAAGGCAATAAGTCCTCATTGCTAGACCCCATAGCAGCTGCCTTAGTTCCCTAGGAGGTAAATCTGCTCTTGCCATAGGGTCTGTTGTACGAATGTCCCCAAGATTTTAGCTTTGAAACCAAACATTTAAAGAAACCATATAACAGAGTTCTGCTGACTTAAAGGGGAGTTCCCCAGAGCGATTTTAAGTGTTGCAGATTGGCTCATAGCTCGATGTAAGCCAAACATTTCAGAGAATGAGGAGGGCGGTGATTGCGGCTATCCCCCCATTCATTTCTATGGGAGTTCCAAATAGAGCTGAGGGAGTGTTGACCCGCAGCCTTGAGAAGAACTCATGGGAACGCCCCTTAAAATAGAGTTGAATTTTCGAAATCTGACAGCCACTTTAAAAATTCATTTACCATTAGTGTGATCTTTCCGTGTCACTCTAAAAAGTGCTGTAGACCAAGCTTTATTGGGTTTTACAGATATAGGGCATTTCCACACGATGAGTAAAATTTACTTGTCAGATTCTGCTGTTGAAAACTGTGTCATGGTATTGCATGCGGATTTAGGGTTGTTTTTTACTCCTGGTTTACAGTCAGAAGCGAGTCCCATTAATTTCCATGTGGTTTTGGAGGCGTATCTGCATTTAAAACCACATATAAATGTTTTTTGCGCGTCTTACACAAGGATTTTAGCCATTGCCATTGAAATCAATAGTTACCACACGTTTTCCAACCAAAGAATGAACATGTTCTAAGTTTTTTTTACGCTGAAAAATGATCCATGCCTTGCATGAACTACACCGCGTATTTTCTATTCATGTTAATAGGAATGGTTTACTTTTGGTCTTAGACGAGTATTACCAGTCAAAATCTGCTTGGATTCCGACTAAATACTCGTCGTGTGGACATAGCCATAGACATACCATTTGTATCAAGCAAGGCACCATCTTCTTCTTTCGTTGGAGTTATAAGTGGCCTGACGGTTGCCACAGCTGGTCTAGGCGATCCTGAAATGTAAGAGAATTTTTTATAAGAGGACTGCTATTTTATTGTAATAGAACAGTAGACACATTAGTCTAGACATAATAAACAATATAAACAGTAAGGATATATGTAGTATTTTTATGAACATTTTGATATATGCCTGATAAAAAGAGTATTACCTCTCCATCTCTCACACAGGTAAAAACATAGACTTTCATCTGATCCTGCCAGCTGCTATTACACTATAAACTCTCCTGCAGTGATACGACGTGTTCTCCAGAATTAGAAAACAAATGGTCTATTTTTTTTTAGAACCAGCGTCTCTCTTGACTAAGGGCTGTGTCTGGTATTGCATTGAATGGAGCAGAACTACAACAAATGACGTAGACCATGGAACAAATGGAAACTTGAAAACATGGGGTAGAGGTTCATGAGGACAGGAATTGGCAAACACTTCTTTCGAGTTCCTCTAGGCTGGAGCTTTACCTTATCCAATTCAGAGTGTTTTACAATGACTGAATTATAGAAAACGATCATTGCAGAAGGACCATTTCCTGCCCATTTTTCTTGATCTGTTATTCATTTTTCTTGCTGATAGGGTCTGGAATGTTTTGATGTGGCAGGTTGCAATGAATTTATAAGATACCAAAAACCTTCTAATGACATGCTGATATGAATTATTAATAAGACTATGCTTACGACAGTAGACATTTTTTAATATTTTGACCTTCCATCCAATCAAGGCTAATAGATAATACACATTGTGAGACAATCCCAACGAGATGACATTTGGCCATAATGTTACATTTGTGAAGGTGCCAAACCAACAGCTGACAATTCAAGATTTAGGTGCTACGAGTTATCTGTAATCTAAGCCTACTTTAAGCAAAATAGCATTTTGTCTAAAGTGCAAGTCCCCCTTTAAAAACATATGCTTTATCTATCCTGTATTGACCATGAGTAAAAGCATGTGTTATACTCCAGAGCTGTATTCACAATTCTGCAGGATGCTACTAGAATCAGCAAACACTTAGTCAAGAAGCCGACTCCTAACAACTAAGCTCAAGGTATTGAATTGCTCTCTGTACAGTGCTTGGTGCAAAGTCTACATTTCCAGAACAGCAATTTTTAGTACTGCTGCTAAACAGGCAAGATTTGAGCTGTATAAAAAGCATAGATGCAGAGGCAGCAGTCACAACTAATCCATGATGCATGAGTGGGTGCTATAAACTTCTCTAGTTCATAAGAACTTGTCATTTTATTGCAGGTAGATTAGACTCTTAAACAGAGGCGTAACTTTAAAGGGTTGTATAATTTCATTAAATGGTCTTCAGGATAAGGGGACAGTGAATACAAGCAACTTTGCAATTGGATGTCATTAGCAAAGCTGTCTTGTATTCACAGTATTCCTTATCTTCTGTTTCTGTAAACAAAACATCTCCAGTGCTGGTCAGATAGTCGGATCCCACCTCCTTGCATTTCATTAGCTGAGGGCTCTAATAATTTACATTCTGTTCAGCCCCCGGAGGGCTGTATTCACGAAGCTTGCATTCCTGCCTCTCACTCAGAATTAGGGGCCGTGAACAATTTCACTCTATACAGTTAGCTTCCTCCTCATTGACACTGCAGCTGTCTCTTTAATCAGAAAACAGGAGAATTGTGCCCGGTGCCTTAATGCTCCTGCGTGTAGGGGACCAGAAAAATGTTCACTCTATACAGCTAAGTGCTCCTCATTGACACTGCAGCTGTCTCTATAGTCAGAAAACAGCATTATTGTGCCACAGTGCCTTAATGCTCCTGCGTGTTGGTGCCTTATGTAAACATGAAGGGAGACTGATCTGTGCTGGATTCAACTGTAGCAACCGACCAACCGTCCGTCAATGCTGAGTTCATGGAAGACTGTTTAGACTGAATGCAGGCCTGTGGTATGTAAACAGCTCTTACAAAAAATAAGACTGCATAGTGAGAGGACAGTGACATGTGGAGGGGACACACACACACTGCAGTCAGCATGAACAGCTGGGAGGGGAAGAAATGCCCCAGAATTTCAGGAAATGAGAGGATCAAGCTTCAAGAGAACAGCCCAACTTATGAAGTGATACATCCCCTTTAAGCTCCGGGGCCCTAGTGCAAAAAGTGAAAGGGACCCCCTAGATACCATTTGCAATGCTGGTATCTCCTTATGTGGTAGAAGGGCTTTTGGGACCCATCAGGCTGCAGATCCCGGTAGCGACTGCTACCTCTGCACCCCCGATAGCTATGCCCCTGCTATTAAAGATAGATTTATGTTACAGCTATGACTTTGCCATTTATTTTTTTATCAGGATCTGTACAACATACTACATGTAAAACTGGGTTTCAAAGATGAAATTACCTTTGATTAGTGTCTGTGACATTGTATCTTGAAACCACACTTAACATTCAATGGTCTTTCTTGGGACATTGTATATTGAAGATATTGTATCCTGAGGCATTGTAACTTGAGGGATCACTGTACTGTTTGTATAGTCTCCCTTTTCTACAGCAGATTAGCAGTACTTTCTTGTAAGCTGTTTTCTTTTGCCCTGAAACCTAAAATTCACAGATCCTTTGCAGTGTGGTCTCCATTTTCCTCAGTTTACGTGCATGCTCCCTGTTTCATTCTTAAAGGGGTTGTCTCACTACAAGGATTGCTTTTTATGTTGAAGATCTTGCAAAAACAAGTTACTTTGCAATATGTGTCCATTAACAGTGTTCTACCTATTCCCAGATATCCCCTCTTGTATGGGCTGCATCAGCTCCTCAGGTCACTAAAGATACAGACTTGTTTGATCTCACCTGATAGGCTGACAGCGCTGGTCACTATAGTTACAGACCTAGTGTCCAAAGCAGCTCATAATTGCAGGTCAGTAGTAGCCAGTAAACACGCCCCTGAATTAAAAAATGAAACTGAGTATACAGTACTGAGGTAAGATGTACTGATGTAGTGAGACAACCCCTTTAATGTTTGAAGCTTTGCAAGGCAGATCCAATGTGTTGGGAGGCTTTCCTAAAAGGCTAACCCCTGATCTCATGGGCTTGACACAGAACTGTTTTCTGTGTGTCAAGACATGCAGAACTACTGAGGCTTCCTGTTATGAAACAACTGATATAGAACTGCAGGGAGCCCACAGAAAATGTAATAGTATTATATTAACTTTGAGAAAGATATTATTTAGAACATTGTTTTCCATTGTTTAATAATAGACAAACAAGCCTAACTTACCTTGAGAAAGTAAAGGTTTGTATGCGCGCAACATTTCTGAGAGTTTGTTTTGTAATAAATGGAGTGTTTTGTCTCTCATTTTTGATATAAGTACAATCTTCTCATCTACAAATGGAGGAGAAGCCATAATAGTACATAGCACAACAAAATCATAGAAAACTGTCCAGTTTAACAAACAACGATGTATACTTGGCTTTGGACTGACGTATGAAGGGATAGTTTATGGGTGGAGTAACAGAGGCAACTGACCCAACCCTACCACCATCTAGAGGCTGACACCACTCCATCAGCGGGCATGTGAGAAACATAAAAGACAGGTCTCGTGGGTCCTGACCATCCCAATCCAAGCCAGACCCCTTTCATGACCACTTTCTGAAAATAGGTGTAGTGGTGGTGTTAATGACAGAGAAAGACTAATCAAGTCAACAGAACTTAGTAAAGTTCCACTTGCTGTTGCAGTTAAGCTGCCTACTGATTTAAAAGGATATTCCCATCTATGGAAATAGGATTTGTCATCTTGCTGTCTCAGGTAACCGCACATGGGCGACCCCCTCAGTTCCCTTGTATAACGTTCTGGGTACAGCCAAACAAACATACTTGGAACTCCCTTTTAAAGTAAACTGTAAAAACTATATATACACACCCACCTCTCTTTTCTAGGTTGCTGCATATAGAAGGCTGCCACATATATTTTTCTCAGGTGGGAATACACCTTTAAGAACTTGCATGTCTCAGATCTTTGCACCACGGTTATTTGGACACTGTACACTCCATGGCAACATATTCTGCTGTTTCTGGGTACTATATATAGTATAGTATAGTTTTAGAAATTCATGGCTAACTTATATCTGTGTACTAAACTTCATCTTTCCCCTTCCGAAAAAGAGTGAAGCACCCTCACTCAGTCACCTTCATAACCTGATCTGGACCTGCCTGTGTAAACTGTACTGTATGTATAATATGCAGGATTAATAAGACTATGCAGTATTCCTCCAACACTGACTTTTTTCTCCAGGATTCATATATGTAGTTTACAGTATATTATAGAGACAAAAATAACGGATACATAACATGCACACAAAATAAGTACCATTTTCCTTGCAGCTGGGGAGCTCTTCATAGGCTTTCTCATCATTCATGTAAAGCAACAGGTAAAATATAGCAAGTGCTTGTGAGCCTTTATCATCTACTGACTTCAGGAGAGCCAGCTGCTTGTCAGGAGGGGAACCGATCTGAACTATCTGGAATACAAACCAGTTTCTCTCAGGTGTTGCAACCTCTTTTTTAAATTTGCTTAATGCTGGGTTCGCATTTGATGCATTTATAGTATTATACACAGTTGAGTCACATTATTCTGACCATTATATCATTGAAAGCAACTTCCAGGTGCAGCATGGACAACACTAGATGGGCTGTGAGTGACTCAATAAGGTCCTGGTAGGGTGTCAAAGGGCTCTAGAGCTATAAGTCAGGGGAATCAGGGGATCAAGGCAGCACTTAAGAGAGTCGTCCAACCTATGGCAGACATTTCTTGTTATGTGAGATGTTCCTTTGTCTTGCTGGAAGATCCCTTTGGTCCCAGGAAAGAAACATATACGGGGGTGTATGTGATCTGCGAGGAGGGAGTTCTACATAAATCGGTTGAGAAAGCCTTCCACATAGATGAGTGGGCCCAGAAAAAGCCAGGAAAACATTCTTCAGATCGTAATGGTTGCAAAGTGCTTGTTTACTGTTGTTTACGGCTGGACACCAACCTCGATCCGAAACCGTGACTCATTGGAGAAGGCAACCCTATGCAGATCAGGGGATGTCCAATTCTTATGCTGCTATAAAAACTGAAGCATTTTTTTCCAATGCAACTTTATTAACAGATGTGTAGTGACTATTTGTCTGCTTCGGAGTCTTATATGTAGTAGGGTTTACTAAACTTTTGTTTTAAACACATGCTTAGTAGCTCTCCGGTTCATTCTGGCGGTGAGCTGCTTCACTGTAGTGTATTGTTCCGTCCTTGCACGCTTTTGGAGCTGATGTTCACTACTCAGATTAATGACGTGTGGTGCTCCACAGGTTCATCCCTTCTTGCAACTCTGATAGACTGCCCATTTTACCTATGACAGCAGCACAAGGGATGTGTGTGCAGATAGCCTATCACATCTTATATAACCACCAAGCCAGCTCATGACACGTGACTTCCTTAATGAATTACATGCTGCCGATGTTGAAAGTAGGAATTGGTCATAATAGTATGACTCGACTGTGTTGTACAGATTAACATAAACAACAATTATTTTAGTATATATGAAAACTTGGGCCTTAATGGACAATGGTTTGTGGAAAAAAGAATACAATATATGAGAAACGTTTATCGTCCATGGCTTTCCTGTAGCCCCTTATTAAAGTGCTAATATTCCACTGTCTTTTCTTGCTTTTAGTGTGGTCTTCCAGAATTGGGTCAGGCCAATCAAGACTGACTTGAATTTTGCCAAAAATTGTGCAACCAATCACCAGCCTTTATTGAGACAGGAAAACATGAGGTTTATCATTCAATAAATGATAGCCAGTGTATAACTGAATGGTACACTTTTTTTCTACCTGGAAAAAGGCAGGTGTTTGGTTGCCTGACTTTACTGTAATATGGCCTCACCCAAATCCAAAACACATTATTTGCTTCTCTATAGGCAACAATCAGGCTCCTATAAACAGCAGGTTGAATTCTGTTGGTGAAATGTAATACTGGTGTTCTCCTATACACGGAGGATAGAAAAGAATGATACTGGTAGATTTACAAATTCTCTAATATGTAAATGCAGATTCACCAAAATTCAACCTTAAAACATATTTCCTCTAGTTTCAGATGAAAACAGTACTATTCTGGAATGTAGCTGTAGGTAGTGCAGAGGTCCCAATCCCATTCAGGCCCTAGTGTTATTACAGAGATTGTCCAGTGGGGAAAAAATATATTCAAAATAATATCTCTTCCGAAGTCAGACATTTTGTAATATACTTTCATTACATTTTCTGTGAGCATCCTGCAGTTCTGCATCAACTGTTTAGTGATAGGAAGCTCAGTAGTTCTGTGTATCTGGACACACAGTAAAAACTCTGAATTATAGCACAAATTAGTACAAAACATATCACAGAGATGAATAAATACAGGGCAAACTATTTGTGATTTTTTTTTTTGGTTGGACAACTCATTTAGTACACGTGGGCTGGTGGTATTAGATTTACACTGGCAATAGTGTAAGAAAAATGAAAGCGCTCGAAATACTAAGAATTGGAAAATAATACTCATTTACGGAACTGGTGGGGTCCATAGTCTGATGTCAGGAATTGAATTGGGGTCTATAGTTTAATATAAGGAATTGGGGTGCGGTCTGTGATCTAATTTGAGGACTGAGGGTGATAATCTGATGTCAGGAATAGTGTGGATCTACAGTCTTATGTGAGGGGTGATAGGTCTATAGTTTGATGTGAGGCATCTGCTGCTCCTGCAGGCCATGTTATAGATATTTTTAAGAGTATCCAGCAGTTCCAGTTACCCATTTGACGTTTCAAAGAAGCTCATGTTACTTGTGTTGTACAGCTGTCTTAGCAACCTAAATGCTCACTTTCCTGTCCGCCTGCATCTTCAATATCACTTTACGATATCTGGTGGAAACTCAACCCAATATATACCCTAAGGAAAGCCATGCCCTAAACTACACCCCTTAAATTGCATGTAAACTAGGCCTTTTTCTGGTACGCAAAAGTGACAACCCTATGCCTGAGGTAATCCCTATGGAACATTATTAGCCACCAGTATTATAAATGGCAAAATGATAGGATGGAGTGGATTCTCTCAGATTCCACATTGGTATCCAGGAGCCTCTAGTAACATCTATGACCCAATTACAATGCATAAGTAGTAAAGTGTTCTGTTGTTTATCAGTGTTCCACTATGTACAACAATGTGGCTATTCTTACACTACTCACAAAAAGTTAGGGATAATTGGCTTTCGAATGAAATTTATTGAAAACTTTAAAATGTCACGTTACAGTGACATTTTATCTTGAAAGTCGTCCATTTAAGTCACAGCACGCAATGTTGATTTTCTCATTTCAAACAATTTAATAAAACTAAAGCCAACAACATCAATATCTCAATAACGTGTCATGTGAGCATCAATTATGGCTTGACAACAATGTCTCATGCTGTTCACAAGTCATGGTACTGACTGCTGAGGCATAGCACCCACTCTTCTTGAAGGGCGCCCCTCAGGTCAGTGAGGGTCAGGGGTACAGAGTTATGAGCTTCTACACAGCGACTCAGCTGATCCCACAGGTTTTCTAGGGGGTTCAGGTCTGGAGAAAGTGCAGATCACTCCATTTGAGGTACCCCAGTCTCCAACAGCCGTTCCCTAATGATGCAACCTCGATGAGCTGGAGCATTGTCGTCCATGAAGATGAAATTAGCCCTGTGTTGTTCATGCAGAGGCACAATGACTGGATTAATGATGTTATTCAAGTAGTAGAGGCGTCACTGTACCATTCAGGGCAGTTCTGTATTGACTAGACACACCTGCCCACACTAACACCACCAAAGGCTCGTCTGTGGCTGATGAATAACGCTCTTCTTGACATCTCCAGCATTACTGGCGGCCATCATTTCTGCTCAGAGTGAACCAACTTTCATCACTGAACAGCACTGCGGACTGCGGGTCCCTCGTCCAGCATAAATGCTCTCTGGCTCATGCAAGACGATGATGCCTGCGCCTAGTGGTGTGGTCGGGTGCCCTTGCTTGTTTAGTATGGAGACCATGCTGATGTAAACGGTTACATAAGTGTTACATTCCTTAAATGTGCCTGGGGTTGTGTGGCAGTCATTATCCGGTTCTGTGACACTCTAAGCTCAGTGGCCACTACTGTCTGAGAGCATCCTGCTTGAAGCCTTGCAATGGCGAGGTACTGCTGATCAATTGTAAGGTGTTGTCTTGGTCTCATGATGTCAAAATGTGAACAGCATGATGAGGAGGACTGTTTAAATCCCAATTCAAATTGTTCTCCTAAATTTATTATGCGATTCAGTTATAAAACACTTATTTAAATTTTTGCCATCCTAAAGTTGAGAGATGGTCTCATTTAGGGCATTTAAAAAAAAGTCAAGAAATTTGATGTTCATCCTGAAATGTCAAACAAAAGCCAAATATCTGTAACTTTTTGTGGGTAGTGTATAACGCTGTCAGCTTGTGTCACTGTTTTTGTGATTCAGGAAGGGAAGATCTCTCCTTAAGGAGAGCACCGAACGAACGGCTTGTAGAGTTTTTGTTTTGCCTTTTCGCCCTCTACTTAGCATCTGCATATCACAAGGCATTATGGGAAAGGGGCTGAGAAGCCCACAGCGCCCTCTGTTGATTGTATACTGGCTTGGCTAAAAAATCCTTTTTTGCTTTCTCAAGACTCGGTGGGTCAAAAGCAAATTGAGGATTTGTTACAACCAACAGAGGGCGCTGTGGGCTTCTCAGCCCCTTTCCCATAATGCCTTGTGATTTGTGATTCATGATAACAATGGTTTAATACTCCTGGTAATGACTCTGGAGACTACACATATACACAATATGGACTCACAGTCTGAGCTTCTTTCTCAGTGTATAAGGATAGTGCTGGCATCTTGCAGATGGATACATAGTGATTACAGAAGGACGGACTAATGGCTGCATTTGTCTTTAAATTCTCAAAATCCCTGGCGAATGCGTTCTGGAAAACAGCTGAAGCAAAGCAAATTTTACTTAAAATGATCAAAAAATACAGAGATTATAACGGCGATCTGACATTCTCAGCTGTAGTTTAAACACTGGCAATAAATCCAATCTAGTGAATGAACACTTTGGGCCATGGTTATACAAATTTTGGGCCACATGTATGAAAACTGTCTAGGTCTAAGCCTTTTTTTGTTGCCCATAGCAACCAATCAGAGTGTCCCTTTCATTTCAAATCGCGCTCTGGAAAAATGAGAAGGGCGCTCTGATTGGTTGCTATGGGCAACAAAAAAAGGCTTAGACCTAGACAGTTTTCATACATAGGGCCCAAAGTGTCATCTGTGTGGATCTTATCAGCCAATTGCCATAATTACAGGGATGAAGCACAAATGTATGGTAAATAAGTGCAAGAACTATAGGACGTACCATAAAGCAGTAAGCAAATAGCAGCAATAACAGCATTTTTTAAATCATTTATATAGCACTATATCCTGTAGTGCTGTATAGAGACTGCCATCACTAACAATATAAATTCCAAATGAACCCAGTAGTATGTGTTTGGAGTGGTATAGCACTATCCATTGAGCCCCTGTGCTGCCCACAAAGGTAATATAAATCAGCAGTAATCTGTTAAAGGGATTTTGCCACCATAGATGTTAATGGCATATGGTTGCACTTGCACATGGCTCTCCATTTTGTTCTATTGAAGTTCCGAGTAGTGTGTTTGGCTTTGCTTGGAACTCCCATAGAACAAAATGGAGAGCCATGTGCAAGCGCAACCAGCTATCTAGTCTGCTCTGTAACTTTCGGGAGCCCAAGCTAGGTGCAGATTCTATAGGTGGGACCCACACCTATGGTATTTGATAGCATATTCAAGTGATATGCCATCAAAGTCTATGGTGAGAAAACCCTTTTAAGGAACTACAACCGTTTCATATAATATCATGCTTCCTTGGGCATGAGCAAGTATCACACAAACTGCGTTGCCTCTTGTTGCACTTGTTCCTAGCTACTGTTTTTAAAGGGAACCTATCAGGTCTTTTATACTGCCCTATCTGAGAACAGGATGTGATAGCGGGAGAGAAGCCGAGCTCTGTGATATATAGGTTTAAATGTTTTGATACCGAATTTCTCAGTACAAATCATAAATGTGGAAAAGAAACTCCTGCTTGCACCACCCACATACAGCGATCGGCAGTTTGCTTTATACATACACTAATGCAGAGAAAGCTGTCAATCACTGTATGTGGGTGGGGTAAACAGGACTTAACTGTCTTTTAACGCCTTAAAGGGAACCTGTCACATAGATTATGCCCCCCTGGCTGAGAACAGCACAAGCTATTGACAGACCTGCTGTTTCCAGCGCTGTGTCCCTAGTTTGCAGCCAGAAAAGAGTCCAGCTTATTCATGAGCATGTGTTAGCCCCGCCCACCTGACAGTTATTGACATGTTTCTACCTATTCAAAGTAATAGGTTTATCAGTTGTGAGGTGGGTGGAGCCTAGCCTCAGGGGCGCGGACTTGAAAAATGGACTCTTTTCTGGCTGAAGACTGCCAGATTTGAGCACTAAGTACTCTAAAACTACAGCATCTTACAGAATAAGGGACACAGCGCTGGAAACAGCATGTCTGTCACTAGCTTGTGCTGTCCTCAGCCAGGGGGGAGGCCTATTTTTTTTTTTTTTCATGTTCTTCCCTCCTCCCAGAGCCATAACTTTTTTATTTTTACATCTACATAGACACATGAGGGCTTTTATTTTGTGGGACAAGATGTACTTTCTAGTAGAGTTATTCATCATACCATAGAATATGCTGGGAAACAATAAAAAATTCTAAGTGGGGCAAAATGAGAAAAAAAAAAAAAGTACTTTCGCCATGTTTGCGGGTGTTTTAATTTTATGACCAACTGGGTGCCATTAATGCATCCACCAAAAGGAAAGGAAAGTTCCTCCAAAGTCTCATTCCCAACACAGGAATAAAACCCATATAATAATTGCGGTCTCTGGTCTTACCCTGTTATACCCTAAAGGAGGAAAAACTGACCCTTAACGGAGAAAGCACCCCTAAAACGACGACCCCACAAAATGACCCTTTACCTAACCTTATTCTTTATCCTATAAAAATGCACCAATGGGTCATTTTGTGGGGTCGTCCTTTTCGGGGTGCTTTCCCCGCTAAAGGTCACTTTTTCCATCTTTAGGTTATTCCAGGGTGTGACCAGAGACTGCAATTATTATATGGGTTTTAGTCCTATGATTGGAATCAGACTTTAGAGGAACTTTCCTTTAACCCAGTTGGTTATAGGATCATATTTATTGGTCATTGTGCACTTGGAACCACATCCTGGAAGAACTTCATCTCTCTTGCGGTGAATTCATCAAGGATACCCTTTTTGTCACATGATCATACAGCTATAGATGAGTCATATTAAATCTTCTTTGACCTTTGTGATTAGTATTTTGGTTCATTTTTTGACCCTATGCTCAATACAGGGTATCTATGTAGTTATTTGTTTGATGCATCTTTTTAGAGGACTTATTAAAAGTTATATTTTAATCATTTTTTCAAAGTGGCTTTCTCCAAGCAGTGATTTCTTATTTGAGGTATTAAGTACACAGTATTACTGAGGATCTATAGCGGCAGTGATCTTTTCTCATCACCTTTTTCCATCAAATTGTGAGGTCTTCCGTTTCACAAAGCAAGTGCTCAAATATTGCAAAACCATCAGCTTCTGAAAATCCAGTCTACCATAAAAAATTCTATGTGTTACACCAACATACTTAAAAACAGTGTTCCAAGTACATCAATGACCAAAAAAAGGAACACATAAACACTTATGCATTTCAGACAGAAATCCCATCCTTACTCATAGCGTAGTTGCTGTACATGAATACAGTTTTAAATATGTTGATTTAGTAAACAGAACATTCTAGGACATGCCAGATTTTCAGAAGCTGATGGCTTTGCAATATAATGAGAATACCAAAATGTATCTGTAACATGCCTCCCTTACATAGGGCAGAATATGTAACTTACAGATATGCTTACATAAGTGAAATATTGCCTCCTAATAAACCAATATACAACATTCCACAAAGCTCAAATAGAACTTGTGGCTGTTTTCGTGACATGTCTATTTTAGTCTTACTTGTGGAGCATCTTTTCTTACATCTGTGTCGTGCTGCTTCTTTGCTAGTGCTGCTAGAAATGTATTACTGAATCTGTCAGCTGGGTGTTACCAGTTGGGGGTGTTCCCCTAGTGTGACAATGACAAATCAGTGCTGATTGTGGGTAGGAGCACATCCCTTTGTAAACTTGAATGGCAGCACCCTGCTGACAAATTCAGTAATATATTTCTATAAGGAATAACAGAGAAAGAGGAGATGTTAAAGAATTGTTATTTCACAGGGAACACAAGGATTTACTGAAACAGACCTGTCAGATGTCGTCACATGTCCCCTTTAGATCTGTTATTTTTTTCTTTCTAGAAAATGTGGTTCACTTAAGATTCTGGAGGCAGGACATTTGTTAGATATATCCTCAATCATATTTCTTTAGGGCAAATAAAATTATGGCACATGTCATGTCCCACTCATATAATGTTTCCTGGCTAAATAGCAGGTATTTATCAGGATACCATGACAAAAAGTATACCAACAGATTCTGCAGTGATGCCATGGGAAACTCGAGTGCAAACATGTCCCATTAGGGCTGTACCCTTTTTTTGGTGTATTTTGTGGCAAAAAACTGTTGATGCCCTATTCTCTATATAAATGAACTGTAGTACACCAAAACTAGGTGCATTATACGCCAGGCAGGACGCATTTGAATGCGCCTAAAGTAGGCGCATCAAGTATGCTAGCAATCATATGCTATGCACCTAGATTAGGCGCATCAATTATACTATGCAAGGTATACCAGGCGCCAGAATTTTTATAGTTTCTTTTATTCAGGCGCTCTATACACTCATTTAATGCGCCTCAAAACTGACATGGGGGCACTTCTATTCTGATGTGTCGCCCTTTATGTGCCAGGCACAAAAGTGTGGTTTACAATGCATGGATCCAGCACACAAAACAAATAGGAAATAGAGCAACTATAATCCAAAAGAGACGCTGTTAGTTTTTTTTTGTTTCCTATGACTCTTCCACTGTTCCACTATGCTATCCAGTGGGATATTTTTTTCATGGTATCCTGATAGATACCTGTAACATAGCCAGGAAGCATGAGAGTGGGTCCTGAGATCTACCAAAATGTTGTATGTACCAGTTGTAAATCGCCTCCATTATGCATTCAAAATGTCTGTTCACATTTACATTCCTTGGTTTTTAGTATAAAATACTTGAATAAACCTTTATTTGTTGTCTTCTATGTCAAAAGACATGTGTCAGGATCTGCCCTTCATTACTGTAATGAAGCCCATTTACTTAGCCGCTGGTGGGCTCATTTACCACTCTACAGGCCATACGCCATCTTTGTCCCCTTGTCTGTTGGTTCCCCCATCGGTCTCTGTTATGGACACCCAGCTTTCCCAGACTAAGCCCTGCTACCTAATACAAAGGACACCTCTGCCTTAATTTGCTGCCAGGTTGTTGGTGTGGGTTACTAAGTTCTAACTTTTGCCATTTTTTCTGACCTCTTCATTTGTCTGCTCGCTGCCTGACCTTCTGCCCGAGTATGAATGTACTCTACCTGCCCTGACCTTTTGCTTGTGAACCACTTTCTATCTCATCCGGTACTGCAGCTGTACATCAACTGTGACCATGGGTGACCACATTGTAGATAATGGAGCTCCCTGGAGCAAAATCCAGATCTCTGTACTGGGAGTAAAGGGTGAAAGCCAAAGGACTCCTTATAAGCTCCTTGATATAGTTCTTGCCGCTGACCCACCTAACTTTTAATTTTAAATACTCTACAGAAAAAGTTAAGTTACTTTATATATACATTATAATTTGTACTGACCCTGAAACACAGTATGTATAATAATTCACAGCTGCATTCATTCTGCAGTCTTCAGGGCTAAATGTTCCCAGCTTTCCTTGCTGTTTAAGTATCTATACAGAACTAGTGACCAGCATTCTGTGAAGTGCTTTCTTTACAATAGATCCTGTACAGTCATCTTTAGTAGGTAAAATGATCTGTTCAACTAATTTCTTGGTGTTTGTTGTCAAGGCTCTTTCATCATGGCGCAACTCATCTACTTCTGGTCTACCTACGCTACCCTGATGAACCTATAGTAGGGGAAATGCGTCAGGAGATTTACATTTAATTTTATGGTTGGACCATTACCTGTGGCCCTATTTGAGGGAATACTAGGGTGACCTTAGGGTGAGTATATAGCCTCATCAGGACAATGACCCCATTAGGATTTCTCTAGGACTTGAACAGGGCTGAGAAAAAAGGGAAAGTATCTTTGCATTAGGGCCATATTTATCTTTCCGTCTTTTCATCAAATTGACAGTCATTATTGTGGAACCAGTGGAGGATAAGGCCCCGTTCACACGGCTTACTTGGCCGCGGATTGGAGCCGTACTGCGCGCCGTATTTGCACTGCAGTACGGCTGCAATCCGTCTCAGTCATTACGGTAATCCACTGCTCTCATAGAGAACTATGGATTCCGTCTCTTTTTCCCCGCTCGGCGAATCCGCCGCGGGGTGAGAAAGTGACATGGGAATTATTTGCGGCGCATACGCGCCGCAGATAATGACAGTCTATGGGGCCGGCGAGCTGCCGCCCCCTGCCCCGCCCCCGCTGCACGCCAGCCGGCGTAATTGTGGGGCGAAATCCGTCCCCGCAATTAGCCGGCAATAAACCGTGTGAACCAGGCCTAAGAGTATTGTGAGTAATATATCTTTAATACTAGTTTGCTATATATGCCCTAATAGATAAGATTTGGTTATATCTTAATATATTTGTATTTGGCAATATTTATCGGCAAAAAGGGATTTTTGTTATTGGTATATTTTAACAGATATTTAATAAAGTTTAACAGTTTTATATTAGGGTTTTTTTTTGATGTCGTGATTGGTTTGTTGTCAACTGTCCACGGCAACCTACCTGAAACCTAACAAAGGGATATAATAAAAGTTGCTATTTTGGATCAGTAAAAGCTAAATTGGGCTCAAAATCAACATGCAAAGGCCAACTACACCAGAGGTTGTGATTCAGAGATAATCTAAAGAAGAGAAATGTTGCTTATTTTAAATGAAGCTTTTTGGGCGATATCCTACTAGTCAATGCAGCAATGAGATAAAGATCTGACCTGTTTGACCTTAATGATAGAGCGCAACGTCAAGAGAAAATGAACTAGAATGCAACTTCTTGAAGAGAGTTCATTTGCATACTTCACTAAGGTGGATAAGTAATTTACATAGACTTGTGGCTTTAAACCTAAGGGCAGGATCAGGTATATAATAACATATCATAATGCTTCTGCAGAGTGGAGAGGTAATACATTGCAAAAAATAAAGTGAAAAGTTACATCAATATTGGACACTTATGTAGTTATCCACACTCAGCAATAGTAAAGCTGGATGTGATACCCTTTACATATTGCCGGCACCCAGCACCTGGTAGAGGAGATAAGCTGTTATATGAATCTTTCTTTGGAAGTGCAGTAAACTGATATATCACCCCCATGATAGGTAAAAAACAAGATACTAGATGTCAAAGTAACATTTTCTTATGTCCTACCTTGTTCCTCCTTGGTGTGGTTAGGAAGTGAGAATTTTTCAGAGCTCATTGTAATTTCTACAAAATTAAGAACACATCAGGGATTAGGCGACAATATACAATACATAAGATGTTTTATCGTCAGGTAAATATCGTCATTTAGGAAATATTAGTTCATGTTTGTATTACCAGAGAGCAGGGCCGTCTTAACAGCACTATGGGCCCCTGGGCAGAGAGGTGTATTGGGGCCCCCCCCTTCCCTTCCTACCACCCCCCCCCCCTCCCAAAAAAAAAAAAAACACTACTCAAAGAAACAAATATAAACATTACCAGCTCCGGTCCCATTACATGACGAGACTTTAGCACTGATGGATATAATAGAAAAAATAACCCGTGACCTGCAGGGATCACCGGAGACTTTCCTGTCTGATCAGTCTTTCTCTAAATCTTTTCTTTTTTCCCTTTTCCTCCCCTTTCCCGTCCAGACCACCATAAACACATTGTCCCGGCCGCAGCTCGCCCCTGCAGAATAACGCACAAACATCTTAGAATCCTCACTTTATCGCATTCGCTGCTGATTCCTAACTTTGTTATGGGCGCCCACATTTAGTAAGTAGGTAGTAATGCTGCCCACATTAGTAGGTAGGTTTACAGGCTAACTGTAGGTAGTATGCTGTTCCTGTAGGTAGGTTTATAGCCCCCTGTAGAGTGTAGGGCAGGCAGGGCCAGTATTAGGGCAGGCAGGGCAGTATATGGTGGGCAGGGCAGTATATTGGTGGGCAGGGCAGTATATAGCCAGGCAGGGCAGTATATAGGTGGTAGGCAGGGCAGTATATTGGTGGCAGGGGCAGTATATAGGTGGCAGGGGCAGTATATAGGTGGCAGGGGCAGTATATAGGTGGCAGGGCAGTATATTGGTGGCAGGGCAGTATATTGGTGGCAGGGCAGTATATTGATGGCAGGGCAGTATATAGGTGGCAGGGCAGTATTTTGGGTGGAGGGGCAGTATATTGGGGGCCGGGGCAGTATATAGGTGGCAGGGGCAGTATATTGGTGGCAGGGGCTTTTTATTGGTGGCAGGGCAGTATATTGGTGGCAGGGCAGTATATTGGTGGCAGGGCAGTATATTGGTGGCAGGGGCAGTATTTTGGTGGCAGGGCCAGTATATTGGTGGCAGGGGATTTTTATTGGTGGATGGGCAGTATATAGGTGGCAGGGGCAGTATATAGTGGCAGGGCAGTATTTTGGGGGGCAGGGGCAGTATATAGGTGGCAGGGGCAGTATATTGGGGGCAGGGCAGTATATTGGTGGCAGGGGCTGAATTGTGGTGGCGGGGCAGTATATTGGTGGCAGGGGCATTTTATTGGTGGCGGGGCAGTATATTGTTAGACAGGGCCAGTAGTTTAAATAAATAAAATAAATAAAAATCTTACTTCCCAGATTTCCTTCCTCTTCTCCTCGTCCGGAACCGGTGGCCGCTGGCAGCAGAGTGCAGGGCCGCGGAGGGGGCGCGCGATGCGCATATAGCGGCGGCTGCCCGCGGGCCTCCTGGGAGCTGAACAGACAGATCAGTAGTTCCCCGATGTTCAGCCTCCGCTGTGCTTGCACCGTGCGGGGCAGGCGGCAGCCGTGATGGATGCATGGCTGGGTCTGTGACCCGCCATGCAGCCCTGTGATGAGGGGGCCACAGACCGGCGCCGGTACTCGGGGCCGCCAGGGGGAAACCCCAGCCTCCCCCGGGGACGCTCCGAGCCGGCGCTGCGGCCCGAATCCGGCTGCCCGGGCAGAGCCTGGCTGTCGTCCACTGGGCAGGGTAGGCGGCTGCCCGGGAGGGCCCCCTGAGATCGTGGGGCCCCCGGGCAGTGGCCTACCTGGCCCAATGGAAGAGACGGCCCTGCCAGAGAGGCCTTAGTTGTGTGACCTGTTCACAGCGGTGCCAGTATGGGCAGTACTCATGTATCGGGCTCTGATCAAAATACAAAATGGGTCCACTGATATGGCGAAAGATAGAAGCTATTAGAAGGTGGAGGGATCCAGGCGCTTTGGTTCTGGTCCTGAAATTACTAATGGCAGCCATAGGTGCCCATTCACACAGGGTACATCGCTTGTCAGTATTTAATGAGGCCCTGACAACAGCAACGATAGCTTGTACTCCACACACCAAAATATTGAGAGGCAGTTGCACATATTGCAGCTATATCCTCCATTTATCTTTTGTTCAGTGTTAAAAGGGTTGTCTGGAAAAACAACAACAATTTTTTTTTTTTTCAACTGACTTGATTCTATGAATCTTCCTGTAAGGTTTTATGATTGGGGGAAGGATCAAAGGGGTGGCTTTAAGGATTTCATTAAAAAAGCCACACCCCTTGGGTGAGGCTCGGACTGGCCCACAGGGAAGAAGAGAAAACCCCATTAGGCCCATTGGCATGGTGGACCACTGGGCTCCTTGGTAGGGTAGGCTTTGGGCTGTTTTTCAGGGAGAAAAGTGGTGACACAGAGGCAGAAAGAAGAGGCAGAATGTAAGTCATATGTAGTCATGTAGAGTAGCTGTAAAGTGGTCCTGAAGAATCACCTCCACTTTGTGGAGCCCAAAAATCAGCTCCATCGGTGGGCCCCAGGCATCCCAGTCTGATTCTGTCTTTGGTCACCCGAACTCCTGGGCTCAATACAAAGCTGTTTCTTGTATCTGCAGACTATATTTACTATTTTGCCATAGGCAAACTTAAACTCTATCAGTTCTCTACCTGTAAAACCTAAAATGTAACTTTTATTATGTATAATTCTTAACCTCTATACACACTATTTAAAAACCTGATTTCTAACCTCACCATTTAACCCTTTCTACTTCTAAAAGAAGGAATAGCTCCTTTTCTATTATCAAGTCTGGTGGAGCACCACCTATTAACAGGAAAGTCTTATATATACACAGCAATTTACTAGCTCCAATAAGGGATCCCAAGCCTCCTACTGGGCAGTCGTCCTAATCTCATGGACGCAAAACAAATAAGGCCCCCTTGTGACACCGTCTGCAGCAGGTGACACTTCTAGACAGAGGTGAGAAATCACAATTTAAAACGTCATATCTGACCTCCCCGACATGTTTCGCCAGCTAACCTGGCTTCATCAGGGGTTAGAGGTCTGATCCAAGAGACTTTGTATCTGCTGACACACAGAACTACTGAGCTTCCTGTCATCAAGGGGCTGATGTAGAACTGCTGGAAGCCCACAGAAGAACTAATGAAATTACATTACAAAGTGCAGAACTATGGGAGAAATGTTATTTTCAAAACATTATTTCTACTGAACAACCTCTTTAATTAGAAAACTGTTCAGTACAATTACTTGAGCACCCAGGACCTCTCTCCCTGACCCCCTGGGAACAACTCCAAACCGCCTGAGGACAACCCTGGACGGCCCAGAACCATGGTGGTACTTCCCACTTTCAGGTAGTGTTTACATCGGACATACCCCTTTATGGGACATTTTTGGCCAATAGAAATGCTTTGGTGAGCCATAGGTTGGGCAGGCCTGGTATACAGTATGTTTGTATGATTTGGAGCTGTATCGTACACAAGGGGACTTCAGTTATCGGTACTAAACAGAAAGTACAGGAAGACAGAAATCCAGGCCCCTTATTATCTCTTAACAAAATAACGATAACAACATGCTCTTTGCTGGGAGTTTTATGGTCACATTGCTTACAGTAAAGAATCCTCTTCTGTGTTAGTGAAAAAAATCTCTTTCCTCTATGTGTAGGAGATGCCCCCTTTTACAACTCATTCCTTTATATAAATAGCTCATAGGAGAAATTTACGTATGGACGTTGGATATTGTTATACAAATGTATTATTTCACCCCTCACACATCAGTTGTTTTTTCTATCAAAATAACTTCAATTTTAACTTTTTTATTTTTCCATCTACATAGACATAGGAGGGCTTTTATTTTGCAGGACAAGATCTACTTTATAATGGTGTCATCAGGCCTGGACCGGCAATACACACAACCAGGCAAATGCCCGAGGGGCCACCAAGGTCCGGGCTACCTGTATATCTGCTCTGGGAGCAATGACTACCTATATATCTAATGTGGGAGCCCTGACTACCTATTTATCTGCGCTGGAGCCCTGACTACATATATATCAGCTCTGGGGGCCCTGGCTACCTACATATCTGCTCTGGGGGGCCCCGACTACCTACATATCTGCTCTGGGGGGCCCCGACTACCTACATATCTGCTCTGGGAGCCCTGGCTACCTACATTATCTGCTCTGGAGCCCTGGATACCTACATATATGCTCTGGGGGGGCCCTAGCTACCTATATATCTGCTCTGGGGCCCTGGCTACCTACATATCTGCTCTGGGAGCCCTGGCTACCTACATATCTGCTCTGGGAGCCCTGGCTACCTACATATCTGCTCTGGGAGCCCTGGCTACCTATATATTTGGTCATGACTACCTATATATCTGGTGGGGGCCCTGACTACCTATATATCTGGTGGGGGCCCTGACTACCTATATATTTGGGCTGACTACCTATATATCTGCTGGGGCCCTGACTACCTATATATCTGCTGGGGGGCCCTGACTACCTATATATCTGCTGGGGCCCTGACTACCTATATATCTGCTGGGGGCCCTGACTACCTATATATCTGGTGGGGGCCCTGACTACCTATATATCTGCTGGGGGCCCTGACTACCTATATATCTGCTGGGGGCCCTGACTACCTATATATCTGCTGGGGGCCCTGACTACCTATATATCTGCTGGGGGCCCTGACTACCTATATATCTGCTGGGGGCCCTGACTACCTATATATCTGCTGGGGGCCCTGACTACCTATATATCTGCTGGGGGCCCTGACTACCTATATATCTGCTCTGGGGGCCCTGACTACCTATATATCTGCTCTGGGGGCCCTGACTACCTATATATCTGCTCTGGGGGCCCTGACTACCTATATATCTGCTCTGGGGGCCCTGACTATCTATATATCTACTGGAGGAGTCCCTGGCTAGCTATATATCTAATGGGGGAGGCTCTGTCTACCTATATAACTACTTGGGGGATGCCTTATCTACCTATCTAACACCTGGAGGAGGCCCTGTCTACCTATACAGTGAGGGAAATAATTATTTGTTTCCTTGCTGATTGTGTAAGATAATGTAGTCCTCGTATCAGCTTGATCCACCCCAAAGATAAAGCAGTATATGGATAATAACATATACTTATGGAAGCAGAATATTTAAAGGAACCACTCACGCTCTCAGAAAATCCCGAAGCAAGCCATTCCAAAGGTAGGGTCATCGCCATGATAAGGGTGGCCCCACCACCAATGACTCTGCCTCAGAGTCTTATAATGTCCCTCCAAATTTGTTGAATTGAACCACCAAATGTTGTTTCCAGGGAATAGGTCCTTTGATGTAGATCAGACTTTTATGGATGCGGCAATACGTTCTTATTTTAATTTTTTTTACTTGTAAAATGTGAAAAGGGGTTTGATTTGAACTTTTAATTTTTTTTATTTTAGTTTACACTTTAAAGGGTACTTGACCACTTGGGGGTGCAATTGTGAACACACCATTCTGAAGTATATAAACAATGCAGAAGGGTGGACAAAGATGGCGGCTTTACCACTTCCGCTGGAAGCCTTCACACCACTGGGGTGACAATCGGAGTGAGAAATGATACACAGCACAGTTTCTAACTCATTTAGATGCAGCGGCCGCAGTTTAAGCCTAGAACACAGCCCTAAATTCACACTTGGGCCGTGTTCACACGGCTTATTCACGACGGATTTGTGCGCCGTATTGAGCGCACAAATCCGCCGTGAATTAGGGGCGGGACGGAGGCGGGGCCAGAGCGCGGTGGGGGCGCCGCTCCCGGCCCCATAGACAATGCATTATTTACGGCGCGTCCGCGCTGTAAATAATGTGCATGTCACTTTCTCCCCCCGCGGCGGATTCGCCGAGCGGGGAGGAGCGACGGAATCCACTGTTCTCTATGAGAGCAGTGGATTACCGTAATGACTCCGACGGATTGGCGCCGTATTGAAGCGCAAATCCGGCGCGGAATACGGCGCCAATCCGTCGGCAAATAAGCCGTGTGAACGGGGCCTTACAGTTCCTACTCCAGTGTTGCAATGCAGCACACTAGCTTCACAGATGCCTCCCTAGCATTAGACACCTTCTGGGCCCACACCATTCCGAGCAACTTACTCCAAGCAGACAACAACCGAGTGCAGGCTCTGACTTGCCTACAGTGGAACAGGGAAATACCCTGGAGGACCCCTTAGCATGGCAGACCTGGAATTTCTTTTAAATTGCATGTACATCCCTGGGAGAGGTAGAAAAGCAGAGAGGAAGAGGCAAAAATCAAAAGGCAGAGTAAAAGATGCAAGTACAGTAGCTGTAGGATTGGCCCCAGAATCAACTCCACTGGTGGGCCCCCGGTATCAACTCCACTGGTGGGCCCCAAGACTCAACTCCACTGGTGGGCCCCGGTATCAACTCCACAGGTGGGCCCAAGCATCAACTCCACTGGTGGGCCCCCGGTATCAGCTCCGCTGGGGGGCCCCAGCATCAACTCCACTGGTGAGTCCCAGAAAGAAATTCCATTAGTGGGCCCTAAGCACACCAGTCAATCACTAGCTGAGTGGTGAATCATCCACAATGTTAGCCAACGTAGTATAGCCTAGTAGCCCAACAAATATATTCTATAAAAAAAGTGGTCATTCACAGAGGGCAATACAGCATAGATGTATACATGTAATAACATTGCATGAGGCAAACAGCTGAGCAGTCTTTCACATACCGAGAAACATACAGTCTCCTATAACTGAAGAGGGGAAAGAAAAGAATTCATTTACACGTAGGCTGGTTATTGACACTCCCGGCATTTTCCATAAATGTAACTTGAAATTCACCTTTAGGTTTAGTGTAAACAGGAATCACATAAATTTCTCTAATTTCAGGAAGCTATAGGAGAACACATGGAAATAACGTACTTCCTTGAAGTTTCAACTAAACATCAAAGTACTTGGTAACTACTCATGTTATGTTACTTTCCATAAACTATATCAGTTTACCCGACTAACCAGGCATAATGCACTACCAGGTATAGCTCACGTTAGAGGCATCACCTATGGATGTTATTGTGGAACCTACCTCTACGGTGAGTGTAGAAGAGATGTGAAGCCTTGATATGAGGAAGAAGCGTCTGCTCAGTGTCAGTCTACCTGCATCTTCCGGCTTCAGCCTCTTACTCACTGCTCATTTACAACCAGTGAGGTCACATGTGGCAGGCTGCAGAGTGACACTTAGCTAGAAGAACTGGCTCTGCCTCTCCGAGCAGAAGATCACAACAAATTATTATTACTTAATATTGGGAGGCAAAGAAATGATACCTTGGAGTTTATCCAGAAAATGCAATACAGGAAATCCACAGAAAAACCTGATCAGAGCTGACGGAGCCTGACCTGCTACTGGAGTCAGGTAGTGGATCCTCTGCTTCTGTCTTGAATTTCTGTAGAACCACGCTGAGAAGCAGAGTCCAAGGAGACCCCTGGTCCTTTGTCATCAGCCTCTTGTACAAAAGATCTGGACTTTGCTGTAGGGAACCCCCAGAACACTACCCCCAATGTGGTCACCATGAGGGCTGGCATGTACTTGTGGTACCAGAGAGAAAGGCAGAGACATGGTCAGGTCACACACACAAGGTCGGGGCAGGCAGAATTGTTTTGTAAATAGGTCACAGGTGGAAGGTCGGGGAAGGCAGAGGACAAGAGGAAGGTCAATAATTGCTGTCACAGGAATTGCTCACTAAACACCACTAAAACAAACCAACAAACAGGCACAGGAGGCAGGGGAGTGCTAAAGGCTCAGGTAAATGGGAATTGTCTCTGGGAAAGTTAGATAGGGCATGCTGGCCCTTTAAATCAACGAAGGGTACCCTGAGGCAAGGAGACAGGCAAGTTGCCGGATCAGGAAGTGAATGTGCCGCACAAGAGCAGCAACACGGTAAGCGTGGGCAATGCCGGCTGATGAGGTGGGCCATGGTAGAGAATTAATAAACTCCAATAAGGTAGAGAAGGTAGAGAATTAATAAACATAAGAGTACAATTCGTTGCAAGAGACTGGATTTGCCAGTCGCACGACATTTTATTGAACATAATCATTCAATTGCACAACTAAAATTTAGAGTAATTGATCATGTTCCCCCATTGAAAAGAGGAGGCGATCGTGAGAGACTCTTGCTGAAAAAAGAATTAAGATGGATATTTGATTTAGAATCCTTATATCCCTCTGGTATGAACCTAGACTTTAATACAAATAGGATTTAGAATGTAGTCTGTATATAAGTATTTTTATGGTGCCTTGTTGTTTTTAACTTGTTTTATCATTCACCATGCACTAATTTTTTTCACTTTGTTCCCTTCTTTTAGTACGAATTGGATGAGCGGGATCAACTGGGATGGTTTTCGCTTTGGAATAGGAGATGGAATTATATACTTGGATTTATTTTCTATATTAGACTGTTGAATATAGTTTAACAAAGTTTTATAATATATACTGCTCTTTAAAGGTCCGGTTTACAGACAATATATGCCCCATTTTGGATCTATGCCCTTATAAACATGATATTGCACACCATCTTCTGCTCGCACTATGTGCGTTGTGTTTTGATGGCAGTGCCATCACGCTGTGGGATCTGATGTCATTTTTATGTCATCCTTTTCCACTATGTGTGATGATATATCGTGATAATTGACGCATTAGAAGCCTTGACTATGAGTGCTATCTGATCCGGCCATATTAGCAGTCTATTTGAGTCCTATATGCATTGCCGGTATTTCTATGTATTATTCCGCTCGGTACTGGCATTGAGCAAGCGCAATAGATGTGTGAAGCCAGACACCTAGTTGACATGTGCGCTCTGGCCAGACATGCGCAGTTGAATATTGAAGACGCCGAGATCGATGTGTATCTCCGTTGGGTCCCGCTCTCCATAATAGATCTTTACTGAGCACCTTCTATGGTAGGGTGAGTTATAATTAAGTGAATTATGTATGTTTATCTCTTTGATGTGTAAACACTTGGTCTGTTATATGTGGAACGGTGATTACTTGTTATTGGCTGATTACTTAGGGGGAGTTACTATATATATATATAAACTAATATATATTTTATATTATATATATATATAGTCACCATTTCTATATGTGTTAAGCTTGAAAAAAGGCTTCACTTTTTAAGCCGAAACGTTGCACACTTTTTTGTACTCTGGATCTGCAATAAATTGAAACTTGATGCTGACATCCTTCTTCTGATTTGTAGGTAAATGGGAATTGTCTCTGGGAAAGTTAGATAGCGCATGCTGGTCCTTTAAATCAATGAAGGGTACCCTGAGGCAGGGAGACAGGCAAGTTGCCGGATCAGGAAGTGAATGTGCCGCACAAGCGCAGCAACACGGTAAGCGTGGGCAATGCCGGCTGATGAGGTGGGCAATGGTACATTTTGTAACAAAGCCCCTCCGTTCTCAGAAGTGTAAGGACAATAGTGACCCTCGCAAATCATCAACAATATTCATATAGCAGTGATTAGTTCATTTCTATTGTTTGAATGTAAATCTCTTTTGAAGCATACTTCTGATTCTAAACAACTTTTCATAAGCAGGGCCATCTTTTCCATTGGGCACACTAGGCAGTTGTCGGGGGTGGTGGGTATGCTTGTTCTAGGAACACAAAAAATGTACCCTGGATCTCTTGGTTGGCTTTTCTTATTTAATGGTTTGTGTGTTTTTAGGATGTGCAAACAGTTAAAAACCATGGTGGAGAAGGGAGCCAAAGAGTCTTGTGGGCTGTAGGCTGCCGGTGTCCAGACATAAGTGTTGTGATAATATGAGTGTGCTTGGGGGTGGCAAGACGTATGGCCAAGTGTGATGTCATGTATTTGGACAGGGCCCACTGCAGTGTTCTGCCCAGGGGCCCATAATGCTGTTAACATGGCTCTGTTCATAAATGAAGTACAAGGGAAGTTGACAGAGTTTGGAATATATCTTATTACAGAAAAATCCTTTTTCCACATACCAGGATGCCTTACTCCTTTCGCTTCCCTCTTCTTTAAAGAGGACCCGTGACATCTCCTGATATCATGTCTGTAGTGAAATCTTGTATTCCTTGTGAAATAATTCTGGAGCATCTTCTCCTAAAACTCTGTTGTGTCCTGTTTTTCTATTTCTTCTAGAAATGTATTACTGTATCAGACAAGTGGGTGTTACCATTCCTGTTTCTAAAAGGGTTTGTCCCTGCACTCCACGAGTCTGTCAGCACTGATTGGACAATTTCAGATGATACAGGGATGCCCCCCAATTACTAACACCTATCTGACAGATTCAGTAATACAATTCTAGAAGGAATAACAGTAGAGCAGCACAACACCGAGTTACAAGAGAAGATGCTTCAGAATTGTTACTTTCGAGCAGGAACACACATACGGCATCCCCGAAACCCCCTTAAATAACGTCGTTCATGACTTAAGTCTGACCCCTAGTTACGAACGAGACCGGAACGACCCAAGTCAGGTACAGCGAACAATGTCCCGGGCGCTGCGGTGCCCGCCTGTCAGCGATCTTCGGCAGCGCATGCGACTCCTGGGGAGCACATACACTGACTTTCCGTCTGCGTCCGGGCACTGCCCATGGCCCGGGCACCGGCGTGGTTGCTTCAGCTTTAAGCGACTCCCTCCCAGAGTGCATATCAGCGGAAGATTCTATTGGCAGGAGCAGAGAACGAGCCGCCTCCCTGCCTCCGCATAGAACTCCAGAAGGCCGTCAAGCAGACCCCCCCCATGCGACTTCCGGAGTCCTCCTGCACAGCACGAGTGAAGTCAATCACGCTGCCTGTGCGCCTGAAGACATCAACCAGCTTGTGCCACAAAACAGAGAGCAGAAAGAAGTACGGAGCCGCAGGTAAATCCTCAAGCATGGGAGGAGCGAGTGAGTATTTTGTTTTTTTTAATAAGTCCTAGCTATAGTACCTATCAATGGGGGACATACCGCCTATGGCAACCTATGGGGGACATACCTGCTATGGGGACATACAGCCTATAACCTATCCTATGGGGGACAAACCTGCCTATACCTATCTATGGGGGACATATACCTGCCAATACCTGCTATGGGGGACATACCTGCCCATTACCTGCTATGGGGGACATGCCTGCCTATACCTACCTATGAGGGACATATACCTGCCTATGGGGGACATATCTGCCTGTTACCTGCTATGGGGGACATATACCTGCCTGTGGGGGACATATACCTACCTGTGGGGGACTTACCTGCCTATATCTGCTATGGGGACCTATACCATGCCTATGAAGACCTATACCCTCCTATGAGGGGACATATAACCTGCCTATACTGCTAAGGGACATATACCAGCCTATAATACACACCTACAAGTACTAAATATATTGTTCCTACTTACATATAAAGTTCAACTTAAGAACCGACCAAACAGTCCTCTAACCCTATGGAAAACCCCGGGAATGCCTGTATTTAGTAAAACAGACATGTCAGGAGATTCCACAGGTCCTCTTTAACTGTTTACTCACTCACAATTCAAAGAGTTAAACATTTTTAATTTTTACTACATTAAATTTGAAATGTATTTTTGCTACTCTCACCCTTTATTCTACATACAGCGAGAGCCAGCTCCAAGCACAGTCTTGCTGGGAAAAAAAACCTGTGGATCTCCAAGCAAGATCGACCCTCATTTCTATTCACAGACCTGCTATTCTAATGACTTTTCTTTTATTTCCAGCCTATCTATAACCTTTATACAAGTTAGGCGCATTACTAATGCGGCAAAGTTCCATCATGCGCCTAACACACAGACGAGGCGCCTCGAACTCTAGACTCCATTTATAATCGCACAAAAAACACTTTCATATATTTAGGTGCATTATACACTGAAAACAAGACGCGATAATTAACGTCGAAGCACCTTCTTCCATACATGTCTCCCTAATTGTGAGGCTGCATGGGCGGAGACACAGCTGTTAGTGATATCTAGCTCTTTTTTGGAAAGACAGGGATGGTTCATTACCATTCTTGCATTCTTGATCACTGTGTGACCGTTTGGGCTCAATGACTGCTTGAGCTGCTGGCTCTTTTCATGAAAAAACTTTGCGGATTCTCGGTTTTCACATCTTTTTGATCAAAAGATGTTTAAGTTGCCCACGACTTCAACGAGAGCTCAAATATTGCAGGTCACACTATCTTTACCTCTACAATAGAGCCACATCCGGACCTCCTCGATCTGTCAACCGACCTCCTTAATCCAAGATAAAAAAAAAAAAAAAAACCCAACCTGCAAGCCTGCACTTCTTATACAGCCTGTGGAAGATGGGCAGGTGCAGAAAAATCCAAATGGAGGCGCACCCCATCACCCCATATAGGGTTAAAATCAATATACACCCAATATAAAACATATGGTTCTGGGCAATGTTTGTACATGGTGTACCATTTTCTTTAGGGATTTCCCACGTTAAGTATTGCCCTTTATGCAGTTAGTGTGCCGCAGTATGGAGTGTGTTGGTGTTAACATGTATAAATAAAAAAAAAATATAATGGTTGCCGCGCCGCCAGTGGCACCCAGTTGCATATCGTTTTTTCAGTGTTTTTTTGGTGCAGAAACATATGTTATATTTGGTGTATATGGATTTTAAACCTATATGGATGAACAGGGAGCCTCCATTTTTTATTTTCCTGCACCTGCCCCACTCTCACAGCTGTCATAAATTGCGCTTGCAGGTTGTTTTTTTATTTTTTTTTTTTCTCTCTGGATAAGAGCGGTTGACCCAGTGAGAGGCCTGGATGTGGCTCTATTGAGAGGACAAAGATAGTGTAGGACTGCCCTATTTGAGATCACGTTCAAAGTTGCTGGCTCTTTTCAGACCCAAATCAGCTCTGAAGTGATTACAGGGGATGTATTTCCTCAATATTTACAGTTACATGGGAAAGAAAAAAAAAAAAAAGTGATGTAAACCTGCCCCCCAAAGGTCTTTATCTAACCACAATATGTAATATCCTGGCAAAATATGTGAAATAAAATGATACACACAAAATAACATTTTATTAAAATTAAAACTAAATGCCTAAACTGCAACTTTTAGCTCCGCTCCAAAGACCCTAAAACTTTTTATCACCTGTAAATGTCTGCAAAGTAAAAGGGACAATAAAACTTACTTATTTTTGTGAAAAAACTAATGTAAAAAATACAAAAAATAAAGCCTTACATAAGATGGAAAAACTAGTAGAATATCCGAGTTAAAAAAAACTGTACAGTGTTCAAACTGGCATGTCACACGAAAAAGTGGGGTAAACAGCCTGGTCAGGAACTGGTTAATGCTACCACTGACCGTACTGTATAATATATGGTGAAACCAAAGCAAAAAAATCTTTTTGGGGTGTTAAGTGAAAAAACCCCAAAAATTGGAAGGGTACATTTTTTGTGGGGGTTTTGGTTATAAGAAGTTCACTGTTCAATTACATTACAAATAAAGTGAAAAATGGAGAAAGGGGCATTTTTATTACACGTATTACATAGTTTCTTATCATCGCTTGTACTATTGATTTATAGAAAGTGGTTTATAATCAGTATAATATATACTATAAGTGTTGCCTTTGTTCACAAAAGACAACAGACACTTCATATGATAAACTAATGCAGCGATTAAGGTCGTATTATGAATAACATAGCAAAGTCTCCAGATGAGCATGTCTGGGTGCGGAAGGCAGAGCTTATTCTGGACTCTGAATCATAGTTTTGCAAAAATGTAACCAGACCTGATTATAATAATGACACATCATGCCCAAACAGGTTTGAAGAGCAAAATGGTCTTTCAGAGCTGAAGAAAACATGCTCATTGACGTGCACATATAGAAAGATATGTATAGCCTATGATGAGAGAGAGATGCTGGATTTATGGATTTGTAACTGGTAGATGTGACTACTAGAATGATGTCAGATGCTCATTTCCCCTGCAGCGGGCTGTTACACGCATCCACACAATTGAGTCACATGATTCTGCCAACTTCCTACTTTCGACATTGGCAGCGCGTAGCTCATGATGGAGGTCGCATGTTGTGTGGCTTGGTGGGTATATAAGGTATGTGATAGGCTGTCTCCACACATATCCTTCGTTGCTGTCATGGGCAAAAGGGGCAATTTATTAGAGTTGTTGAAAGGGATGATTATTTGCTTTCAGCCAAGGCAGTATTTTGGAAACTGTGCAGTTTATTAACGGTTCATGTGCTGCTTTGATGAAAGTGTATAGAGAGTGGACATTGCTAATACGTGATGTGGAAACTACAGAGGACCACTACAGGTGTGACAGGTGAACTCCTGCATGGTGGTGGATTGAAATGCTACAGTGGAGAACTTACCACCAAAATGAACCAAAGGGCTACCATGCGTGTGTCTGAAAAAAAAAGTTCAGTGAATCCTACTATGTATGGGGCTCTGAAACAAATGGATGGTCATTGCAATTCTGCTAGCAAAATTGCATTGGCAGAAAAGGCTTCAATTTCTGATGAGTACAATCTGCTTCATCAAACATGGGGATGTTGGCGTTTGAGGTGAGAATCATCAAAAACAAACATCCTGAAATCATTGATAGAAGAACATAAGTTGGTGGTGGCAGCGTTATGGTCTGGGAAATGATTTGGGTATAAATTCATCCGTGCAGGTCTCATACACCCATACATGCTGACTGTCTTCCCTGGGACAATTGGGATCCTTCAGTAAGACAACACAACATGTGAGACAGCTAGAAATGTCCGACATTGGTTGGAAGAGCAGGACCAAGACTTCCATGTGCTATACTGACACCCTAATTCCCCAGACATTAACCCACTTGAGCCTTTATCAGACAACCTTGATTGCCCTGTTCTCTCTATGGATCGTGCGCTACGCACCCTCCAGTAGCAGTGGGGTGCACTGTAGTCAACATGGCCCCAGGTACCTATGACAACCTACCAGGACCCATCTAGCTGCAGTCTATTCTGCACACAGCGTTTACTTTGGATATTAGCTGGTGGTCATAATGGTCATAATGATGTGATTGGACTGTGTATGTATATCCATATAATACATGAACGGACCAGTTCTGCCAGAGCAACAACCACTGATTGGCTTATAAAGGGTTGTTCCAAGCAGGTGACCCCCTTCTATAATATCCACATGTTGTGTCACCAATGAGACAACCCCTTCATGGTTAGAGGACCAGTTGTGACACTGCACTCTGTATTTATCTACCTGATTTATCAAAATGATCTAACAGAAAAAGTGTTATTGCTGCTCATAGCAAAAATCAAGGCTTAGCTTTGATTGCTTAAAGAGGACATGATTGTTTAAGGAAAAATGTGTATTCCCAATGAAATACTGGTATTGGAGAATATGCTATACAGTATCTCACAAAAGTGAGTACAATCCTCATATTTTTTTAAATATTGTATTATATCTTTTCATGGGATAACACTGGAGATATGACACTTTGATACAATGTAAAGTAGTCAGTGTACAATTTGTATACAGTGTAAATTTGGTGTGCCCTCAAAATAACTCTACACACAGTCCCATCAATTCTAAACTGCTGCGAACTAAAGCGAGTACACCCCTAAGTGAAAATGGACAAATTTGTGCCCAAATGACAATATTTGTGTATGACAATACCTTTATTTTCCAGCACTCAGCCTTAACTACTCTTAGGCAACGAGATCACTAGGAGCTTCACAGGTTGCAGCCACTGGAATCCTCTTCCACTCCTCTATGACGACATCACGGAGCTGCTGGATGTTCTGTTTGGGGATGCACCACAGATGCTCAATAGGGTTTAGGTCTGGAGAAATGCTTTATCACCTTACCACTTAATTTGTTTAGCAAGGCAGTGGTCATCTTGGAGGTGTGTTTGGGGTCGTTATGTTGGAATAGCCCAGTTTATAAAGGGAGGTGATCATGCTCTGCTTCAGTATGTCACAGTACATGTTGGCATTCATGGTTCCCTTAACGAACTGTATCCCTACAACGCGCAAAGCACTTCATGCCAGCCCCAAACCATGACATTCCCACCACCATGCTTGACTGTAGACGAGGCACACTTTTTTTTTTTCTCCTCAACTGGTTGCCGCCACACACACTTGACACCATCTGAACCAAATACGGACATGGTTCCAATAATCCATGTTCTTAGTCTGCTTGTCTTCAGTAAAGTGTTTGCGGGCTTTCTCGTGCATCATCTTTAGAAGAGGCTTCCTTCTGGATTACAGCCAGCAGACCAAATTGATGCAGTTGCGGCATATTTCTGAGCACGGCAGCTGACCTCCCACCCCTTTTAAAACATCGCAGAAATACGACAGTAATCAGCCATGTTGAATTTCCAGTAACCAGTGTGAGAGAATGTGAGAGTAATAACATTAATAACATTAAATTTAATACACCTGCTTTCTATCCACACCTGAGACCTTGTAACACTGACAAGTCACATGACACCATGAAGGAAAAACTCAAGGGGGAAAATTTTGGTCCATTTTCACTTGGGGGAGTACTAAATTTTTTTTCCCAGTTTTTTTTAGACATTGATAACTGTGGTGAGTTATTTTAAGGCAAACCAATTTTTCACTGTTATACAAACTGACGGTTTTTGATTTTTATCAAACTGTCATATTTTCAGTGTTGTCCCATGAAAAGATATAGTACAATATTTACAAAAATGTGTGGCGTGTACTCACTTTTGTGAGATACCATAAGAACCCTGCCTTGTTCTAGTTCTCTGTTATTCCCTCTTTAAATGAATATCTAAGTAAAGTCCGCTTCATGGTCTGAAACGTTGCATCTTATGCCCCTTATTTTTTTATGGGGTTTTTGTGGAGGAGTTAAAACTGAATTGCCAGTTGACAATCTGTTGCATTTCTATTTAAAGATCGTCAAGCTCAAGATCATCAGTTATGATAAATGTTTCTTGTCTAACCGAGGAAGAAGTGAAGACTTCTTTAAAATATTGAATAACAAAATACCAGGGTTTTGATGGGATACACCCCAGTCCTAAGGGATTAAAAAATGGATAGTAGGCCCCATTCTTTAAATTTTTGGGCTGATAATAACAGGGTATGTCTCAAAGGATTGGTGAATAGCAAATGTGGCGCCAATATTCAAAAAGAGGTCAAAAAGTGATCCTGGAAACTATAGGTCATTAAGTTTAACCTCAGTTGTGGATAAAGGGCGACATGTCTGAAAAGTGGCATATCTATGCCAGTTTTAGGCGCATTAAATCAGTGTAAAGTGCGCCTGAAAGTTTGATACTTTCTAAAAACTGGCGTCAGTTATACCTTGCATAGAAAACTTAATGCGCCTAAAAAGGCACACTGCGCTGAAAAAGGCGCATCGCATCGATAAAGGCGCATTGAGCAACTCGCAGCGCATTGCATATCATTGATAGTATATGTAATACGCCTATCGAGGCACATTGCCCGACGCACTACATGATGGGGCCGCACAGTGCACCATATTTAGACACATTACAAAGTGTCGTGCCCAGCCAAAGCGCCTGGATCCGTCCACCTTCTAATAGCTTCTATCTTTCACCATATCAGTGGGCCCATTTTTTATTTTGATCAGTGCCCGATACATGAGTACTACAAATACTAGCACCACTGTGGACAGGTCACACATAACTAAGGCCTCTCTGGTAATACAAACAAGAACTAATATTTCATAAATTACGATATTTACCTGACAATAAAAAACCTTGGGTGTTTCCATGCCAGTTTTAGGCGCATTAAAAGTGTAAAGTGCACCAGAAAGTCCGATAATTTCCAAAATCTGGCGTCAGGTATACCTTGCATAGAAAACTTAATGCACCTAAAAAGTTGAATCGCTTCAAAAAAGGCGCACTCTTACTCGGAGCAGTCAAATTGTTGGGTGGGTGGCTGCTCCCCATGTTCCAGGCCAGAGTTTGGCTGGCCTATAAAAGTCAGCTAGTCAGCTGACTAGGTGTGACTGTTACCCAGGACAAAAGGCATTTTACCTGAGAGGCTACAGAGTGGAGATAGTCAAGATCTCCCATACAGCAACTGGAGGACTTAAGGTGATAAGTGAGGAGAACTACCACTGTACTAGTCAGTGTTCAGACAAGCAGGAGTTGATTTTATTTTGCTTTGTTTACATTTTTGCACCAGTTGTCTTTGCTTTGGATGCATGTATGCCAATAAAATAAGAATGAAACCGTATTTGGACCATAAAATCTGTCCGTGTCTCTGTCAAAGTTGGACTTTGCTGCAATCCCAGAGTGGTTGCTGGTCACAACATGCAAACAAAATTAAGATGTCCTGAAGGCCAAAAATGTCTGTCATTGTCAAGGTTAAACTGAGTTTCATCATGATGTCATATTTGAAATATACAAGCAGGAAATACAGGAACTAGGTAACAAGATAACAATTATGCAAACAAATAAGTAATTAATCATTATCTTATTCATTTATGTAACATAATCCAGTGTTTACACATATTGGGGCAGATTTATTATCACTGTCCTAATGTGGTTGTCCCACGATAGATACAGTATTTATCACCAATTCACAGGTGGTATATGTTTGATCCCTGGAGGTCCCATCTCTGGGACCCACACAAATCACTTAAAACAGCGAGGAAGTCTTTGAACAGAGTATTGGCCGAACAAGAGCACTGCTGCTCAATTTACAGTCTACGAGACCGACTGATATAGTCAAATACAGTGTTCAGCTCATTGGTTTCATAGACATTGAACAGAACAGCATGCACATGTTCAGCCTCTTCTCTGTTTAAAGTCTCTCTTGTTGGGTCCCTGTTTTAGAAATTGGTGGAGTTCTCAGTGTTTAGACACATGGTCTATACTGTGGATAGGTGGTAAATGTAAATAGTGGGGCAACCCCCTTTTATCTTAAAGGAGTTGTCTCCCTTCAGTGTTTCAGCCAATGAATGAATGAAATACTCTGCCCCTTCCTGGTTCAGACTGACTCATTTGCATATGCTCATTTGCATACAGATTGTACAGCTCTGTGCACTGTTCTCTGCTTTCAGATGCTAATTAGATCAGATTAGCGTCTCAAACTACTAACAGGACTTCTTATCTGATCCCCAAAACAAAAGCACTAATTACAGTTCTATTTATTTTACATAAATCAAGCTTTTTACTGCTGAGCAGCAGAGGACACTGCCAGGACCTGTGTGATTATGTCACTCACTGTTATGGCATTGAACAAACAGCAGGGGGAGAATTGTATACAGGTCAGTTACTGAGGGAACTGAAATAGCCAGGGAGGTCATAAATCCACTTGTATCTCCTTAGGGAAACCAGAGGAACAAAGCAATATATTTGGAAAATGTCTTTATTTTGTGTTCCCTACAATTTGAAAGCTATTCTTTGTAGCGAGACAACCCCTTTAAAGTCTTTATAACTTTTAATAAACAGCAAATACACAATGAAGTTCACAACCCTATTAACAAAGACATCAGATGGTACAAAACTATCAAGACTAAGTCAATGTAAAATATCAGCATTAAATTAAAATATATATATATATATTTATATATATATATATTATAATTTTATATATATATATATATCAACCTAAAAGAACATTGTCTTGTTATAATATATCATACCAATGCCTCATTTGCAAACTACAGTCATACCAAGTTCACTCAATAAAGAAAAAAATATAAAAAAAAAAGTAGGGAGGGTAAGGGGAGGCATCTCAACACTTGTAATGGCAGTAAAGCTCCTAACCCACAGAAGTCTGTGCATTCAGCCACAATTCCCAGATCATACCAAACCAGTCTGGTGTACCTTTAGCTGCAAAGTAAGTTTGCACATAGTTAGATCTGAGTTAATTAGTTAATTTCTGAGGTTTCCAATTCAACAGAAGCAATTTCCTGGCATAAAACCTTCTTTCATATTGAGTTGGAATGAGTTCCTCCACTAAACCCAGAAGGCTGTTACTTGAATGACATACACATGGAAGGCCCAGTCTAGAATTAATAAAAAGGTTTGCACCTTCTACAAAAGGGATTGAAGAACAGGACATTCCCAGATCATATGAATCAGGCCTGGACTGGTAATGTGCCCAACTGGGCAGATTCACAGCGGGCCGCAAAGGTCCAGGTCGCTATACCAGCGCAGAGCGCCTTGGGGGCTGGTAATTCACCCCGAAGGGCCCCAAGTTCCAGCTCATGTTTTCAGCTATATGCCTGTCCTCGGGATGTGCATTCAATTGAAGACTATGGCAGGGTAAGGAGCGATATGCTCCTTGCCCTGCTGGCCAGTGGTGTAGCTACAGGGGTCACGGTTGCACTTGCAACCAGGCCTCTGAGCCACAGTCCCCACACAGCTGTTTTGTTGGATTACATAGACCCAACGATGCATCATCTCAGGCAGAACAGCCGTGATCCTCTGATCCTGGTCTTTCAACCCTCTAGATGCCACTGAGATGATGTCCTGCTCCAGACTCAAGAGGAGTTTGGCAGAGGAACGGGGAGAAGTGAGTATTTATTTTTTAGTAGTGATCCCTGAATACCCATCTACCTACTGGGGGGCTGTATATACCTACCAAATGGGGGCACTATAGACCTATCTACGTACTGTGGGCATATATACCTGCCTAGACGAGGGGTCTATGTAACTACCTTCCTACTGTCCTTATCTACTTACTAGGGAGGCCCAATGTACCTACCTACATACTGGGGGAACCCTATATAACTGGGAGTCCAATATATCTGCCTACTATAGGGACCCTACATACCTACCTACCCACTGGGGGACCTATATAACAACCTACTTAATAGGATGCCTTTATACCTACTTATCTACTGGAGGTCTTTATATCTACCTACCTAGGTATTGGAGGACCTTTATAGCTGTGTTGTGTTGGGCTTATATACCTAACTAATTAATAAAGGGCCTTTATATCAACCTACTTATTTGAGTGTGTATATACCTGCCTGCTTCTTAGGGGACCTATGTAATTACCTTTTTACTTAATAAGGAAACATATATAACTAACTACTTAAGGGGGAGCTATATATCTACCTTCCTAACTGGGGTCAAACTATCTGCCTAACTATTTTTTGGGGGCATGTCTACCTACTATGGGGGAACACAAAAGAAGACTGAAACTAGATGCACAAACGGAGGCTCCATAGACACTTACTATTAGTGGCACAAGGAGGGGATTATTATTATTTGGGATGCTATGGATGGGGAATTTGTGTAGATGTATAGGGAATAGGTAAATAGATTCTGGAAAAGAGAATAGTCTAAGATGTTTGTGTGGTATATTCTGCAGGGACAAGTAGTGGCTGGGAGAAGTCAGGGCGATCTGGGCAGAATGGAGAAGAAAAAGAAAAAGAGAACAACTCCCATCGGAGAAGAGAATGACTCATCAGAAAAGACGTTTTCTGTGAGTCCCTGAATGTCAGTGATTATTTTGCTTCTATGTTGGATCAGTACTGTGTTTCCTATCATGTGCTGTTGACCTCAGACCACTGTGATTGCCAGTGAACTGACCACTATGTGGTTACTACATGTCAGTAATGTAGGTTTTATTGGCGCTTGTATAAGGAGAGCATGTACTTGTCCCTGATTGTAAACCAAGTGTGGCTGATGCTGTGATTAGGGGATTCTCTGCACCACTTTTACTTTCTTGCTTGTTTTTATAATTTTGTTTATTTTAAAAAGTGGAGAGTTGCATGACCAAGGCAAAAATTTGGAGATGGATATTGTATGTGGGCTGATGGGGGGAGCGGCTATTGTATGTGGGCTGGTGGGGGTTTTGTGCCAGGGCTGCTTTTTAATTCGAGTCCCAGTGATACGAATGAAGGAACCTCTTGCCTCATTACATCTGGAGCAAACCGCATCTGCTAGTATCTTCATTCAGACCAGCTATACTGGCATATAATAAACTCTATGAAGCCACTTGGTTTGAATCAAGTGGTCTCGAACGAATAACCATGAAACGCCAAGAGGATGTTAATGCCTCCATTTGATTGTCCTCTAATTCAGGGATATTCTGTTGGACAACCGCTTTAAAACTTAGAAAGTCAAGTTTACATGGGACCAATAGTGTGAACTTTGGTACAGATTTCCTTCGGTGGATTTTTATAATGAGCTATGTAAAATACTAAGAATCAATGGGGCAGATTTATCAATACTGTCTAACACTTCGACAGTGTAAAATTAGACTAGACAGTCTTACAATACAGCACATTTATCATAGTGTTGATAGATGTGGCATGTTAGAACTCTACACCATTTTTAGGTTGGCTTACTTTATGCCACTAACTGCAGCAAAATTTTGGCACACAGTGAAGCATGCTAACCCACACCCCTTCCCACAAAGCCAAATTCCTATTACCAAGCCCACACTTCTTTTTTCGAACTAGGCACAGAAGTGCCTAGTAACTGTCTAAAACATATAATAAATGTGGTTTAAAGCATGTGCGCCATTATTTTTAGGGTAAGTTGCACCATAGTTCTGGTGCAACTGCCTTAATAAATGTGCCACAGTGTGTGTTGAAATCTAAAGATGCAGATTTTGCTGCAGATCCCCAGCATAATTCACAACAATAAATTACTTTTTGAAATAAAGGGAGAAAATCTGCAACAACCCTGCAGCATATGTTGAACATCCTCCAATAGATGGCACTATTCTTCTAATGCCAGCTTAAAGGCCAGTAACTCATAGTCCCCAATGGTATTGTTCCTCTGCGGGGAAAAGGTTTGGAAAAGAACCCCCAAGTAATGCTCTTGCCTTTGTCATTTCTTTGGGACAGGGCTCCACCTCTAGGAAAAACAGGCTTCTCTGGGTCAGAGTGATGTAATACGGTCATATATGCAAAGGCTCTCTTCAGACGGGAAAAGGCAGGGACGGACAAGCTGACGGTCCAAGGCAGGGACCGCGGCGTGAACCGCGACAGTACCTCCCCATTCCACATAGGTCAGGGGCCCACAACTTCTATGGGGGCAACCCCAAAACCAAGTACAGGTTGTATGATAGCCAGTATAGGGAAAACCTAGTAAAGGAGGTGCACGAGAGGAACAAACGGGGCACTAGGCAAAATGGGAGGGAACTCTGTCCGGGACCATGAGCTAAACGGATGCTTTGGGCGGGACCATGAGCTAAACGGACGCTGGTACCAAGGTCCTGGGCGAACCATGAGCCAGCGGACATGGGTACTGACACTCTGGGCGTACCATGAGCCAGCGGTAGACAGACAGAGCCAGGCACATGACAGCAGAGACGAAGGCAGGGTGACCCCGGCGGGATCCATGGTCAGTCCATTCTGTCACGATTCAGCGGTAACAGCATATGCTGAGGCGCCGATCGCTGGTATCCAGGAGTGGATCCACTGTGATCACCGCAGGCGAGATGGTATACGGAGGTCCCCGCCAGGGAGCGGAGTCTAAGGGGACCCCGGTCTTCACCGGAGCCCGGCCCCAAAGCAGGACAGACTTTGCTGCGGGGAACCCCCAGGTCGCTACCCCTGATGTGGCTACCTGCGGTGACAGCCGAGGTGCAGGACTGGATCTCCAGGCACAGAAGTTGTGGTAGACAGGAACAGCAGGAAACATGTGCAGCAGGATACAGCAGGAGTAAACATGTGCAGCAGGATACAGCAGGAGTAAACATATGCAACAGGTGCAACATCAGGATATAGCAGGTATTGGACAGGTGCAACGGCAGGATACAGCAGGTTAGGAGCTCTGGTGGAATTCAGGAACTGGACCAGCATCTCAGGGGTTTAATCCTGGATAGCAGCCCAGAGAAGCTGGCAGGAGCTCAGAGATGGACTCAGCATGAGGCACAGCACAACAATGGACTGACCCTGAAGCACAGACAGGAATTTTCTCTTATAGCCAGGGGTAACAGGTCAAGGGGAAGATGAACAGGACAGAGAACCTATAAAAGGGTAGGAAGCTGCCGCACGCACGTGCCCTAGGAGGCGCAGAGCACGTACAGGACCCCAGGAAGCAGGAGCAAAAGGACAGGCAAGTAGCGATGAGTGATTGTGTCAACTATCGTTATCGATTCGATAGTCGATATCGTCAATCATCAAGACTATTTCCGATAGTCGATAACAGATTATTGCTGATGACCATTAAAGTCTATAGGAGAGGAACAACACCTTCATTCTTACACCCAAACAGGGCTGGAGAAGCTGGAATTAACATCTACAACAGTAAACTGGATACCTGCTACATCTTAGGCAAGAAAATTAGACAACAAGAGTCACAGAAAAAAATTCACACACTATTTACTATCCCTGTCTTGTACCACAGCATGACCCTTAAACCTTCATGACCCACAAATTAAAAAGTGCCAGAAGGCAGTATTATTTGAACCATCATTTTACTTGAACTGGACATTGACTGTCCCTGTCCTGGAACACAGCATGACCCTTAAACCTGTCTGAAACATAGATTTAAAAGTGCCGGAAAAAGGAGTCTTTCAACCACCATTTTATTTGAACTGGACATTGACTATACCTGTCCTGTACCACAGCATGACCCCTAAACCTTTTTGACCCACAGATCACAAAGTGGCACTATGCTATTTTGTACAGTGACTGTCATTTAGTATAGTTTTTGGTAACTGACATTTGTTTACAGAATTTATTTAGGGAAGTTTTATTTATAGTTTTACATTATCATCATTTTGCTTTTTTTTTCGAATATGATAACATACAACATACACCCCTCCCTGCAGTTTTTAAAGGTATTTTTTACACGTGTAGATGTGTTAATTCGTTCGCACACCCCATAAGTAATAAAAATGTCCTAATCATCCCCAAAACACTTCTTAGTTGAGAAGACATTTGCCCTCCTGGCTTCTGAGGGTGCTTCAGCCAATCAATTCAATGGTTTCATTTTTCCTCCAAATCCTTCTTCAGTGATTAGGGACAGACTCCCCGGGAGATCAAATGATGCGACTCCATAGTGACTCCAGCCCCAGAAAATTTTAAGCCTCAAATTGTGCAGTTTGTGTCCAACCCTGGAGCCCTTTTTGACACTACTTAAACCTCACAGAAATCACCTTTTCTCAAAATCAGATTTTTTAGAGAAATTTGAAGCTCTCCTGATTGCCCCTAACGGTGAGAGCCAGTGCTGACGTCAGTAATCTGTTAACACGCAGGTTCAGCTGCCAGGGCCGGAATTACAGTGGGTGCGGTGAGAGCCCAGGCTGGCGTCCGTCATCTATTAACACGGTAAAAATGCCCTTATGACGCAGCAACGATAACAGTCGTGCTGAAGCAGAGCGCGGAAGCGGAAGTGTGAGTAGACCTCCAGCCTTCCTCAGTACACAGTCAAGACCTGGGTAGCACTTGCCCCTCCGTATGAGTGCGGACCAATTGAGCTTCACTTGGAAATGCAGGTGGTTGACGCTCCTGTTCCACCCAGGTGCCCTTTTTCTTGGCATTCTTTTTCTCGTTTTACTCAACGTGCTGGAGGAAATTGTCTCTGTTCTTTGTTCTCTGTCTGTGCTCCATACTCCATGTCCTCTGAATAACCTACATCTGGTCAAGTCTTCCAGTACCTTCCTTGTACAATTCAGAGAAATATTTGTACCAGCTATTTTGTACATGCAAGTTTTTTAGTAGTTTATTTCTAGAAAACACATTTTTAAAATAGGATGGAATACCACCACGTTTTTGTTTCTCTTTTTTTAATTGAATTAAATAGGGTTGTCTCACTACAGGGATTGCTAGCTATATTAAAAGATCTGCAAAAACAAGTCATTTTGCAATGTGTGTCCCATTAACAGTGTACTACTATTCCTGTTTTTTGACAGTCACCATGCCCCAAACATTTCAAAACATCACCCTGACACTCTTGACAATTGTGAAGAACAAATGTCAGTTATGAAACCACAATTTTTATAATATGACCTGTAGTATAGCTGCATTTCACAGCACATACCCAAAAAATTATAAAAAATGACTTCTCAGATCCATGTTAAAAATTGTGATGGAGAAATTGCCACTTAGAAGCCACATTCTGTTCCAAAGGAACCAGGATTATAGCTGTATCCAAGCACCATGACCCAAAACCATGCGAAACAATGTAGAAATCGAAAGAAGAGAGTAAATGGAATACGATTTTTTTCATATAACCTGTACAACGGTGTCTTTTACAGTCACCTCAACCCGCAAAACAAGCAAATGAACTTGGAACTGAGAATAAAAATGCAGTAAGAAAATTATAATTTTAAAAAAAAGTTTCAAGAGGACCCAAATTCTTTGGAAGAGGAATGTGAAGTAGAAACCGGCAACTAAACGGTGACCCGGCACATTTGGGGCCACAACATCAGAGATCCTTACCCGATCATCTTTTTTTTTTTTTTTTTAAAACAAATTTTTTATTTCAGGAGACCAGAAATACAACCTGCGACACCCACATACAGTTATACATTCCGTGTGGACAAAATATAGAGAGCATAAAACAATGCAATGCCACAATTTGGAATGTGTCAAAATCCTCCTCTAGTATATAGCGCCAATGGCCGAGTTTCGATGTCCCCCTAAACATTTTTTAAATTTTCTCCCCGACCGAAACGTGGTCTTGGACCCAGAGAAAGTAATGTAGCAAATCAATTTAAACTAACCCTTGGCCCCCCCCCCTCCAAAAAAATCCCACCCGATGTGCACGGGTCCCCCCCCCCTTTCATCCCCAATATCTAGGTTTCCCTAACGTGCCTTTTTAGCTGCTCAATGAGATAGTACTCCGTATATTTGAATGGTTCCACAACGATCTGATTTCCACGAGTTATAATGCTTTGAGATAAAAGATCTCCACATTTTTCAAGAACCTCCCTGCTTTCCATCCTTATTGTAAGCAGCCTGAAGTTTTTTCCAGGTATGGACTTGGCGTAGACAAACGATAAACTCTGCATAGACGGGGGTAATTTTTCTACTCCAGTGCCCAGTATAACATTTATTTTGGACCGCCAGTAAGAGTGACATGAAGTACCCTTATCGCCTACTAAACCTCTCTCTGAGCCCTCCCCTTTGACCTTTGGTGAATAATGAAAAAGCATCCCTGTGGTCAAACATAATCTTGGCAGTCCCCATTATCTGCAAATGTATAATTTTGACTTCTGCCAGAAGGCGTTGATTGCCGACATAGCCATATCTGTGAATACAGGTCAGCCTTTTCCAGGTCACATTTGGGCAGGCAGTCAGATGACCACTTCTATTTGGGGTTTTGAGGAAACGTTGAAAGCATATATTGCCTAATGTATTAAACGAAATAACAACTCCCTCCACTGTTCATTAATTATGCTTTCGTACAATTGTATTCCCTTAGGATTTTGTCGAGATCTCCATATCCTCAGTTTTTTGTTTCCCAGTACCCAAATAGCCGTCTAAGCCAGTTTTCTCGTTACTTTTGTTAAGATATATTGAGTAATGTCTAGGTAGCATTCCTCTGCACTCATTATTTTGAATAGATCTGCAACTCCTTCGTCTTCCCCAGTCCTTAAAGCGTGACATTAGATCTACAGAAGTTGAAGCACTTGCAGTAATGGAAAGACTTTGTAAGGGTTCTTAGAAATTTTTCTCCTTTCCTCTATCCCAACTTAGCAAAGTGCCCGAGATTGTGACAATTAAAGCCCCAAGACCCTAACTCCTCCCTGCTTCCACTGTTGAAGAGTTTTTGTTCGCTCCTTCCCGGAGTGAATGATGGGTAGATCCCAGAGGGAAACAAACTGGGAATATGTACATAGGGCGTCTAAAGATCCTCCTCCACTTAGTCGCCAAGTGCTAGTGGTCTTTTCAGGACCCACGCTGTCCTTAGCGTCTTCGGTATGGAGTCTCAGAGTGAGATGCAGCAGTGATCCTCAAACACAAGAAGAGATAAGCTGTGGATTCCAATTCTGTGTTGGAAAACCTGTCTGTCCCATCCAACCAATCCCCATCACAGCCTCCACAATCGCCGCCAGGTTGTATAGGTGAATGTTTAGGCAACTGCGCCCCCTCCCTGGAGCTTGTGCATAGATAGTTTACCTAGCTAATGCGTGATTTCATGCCTTTCAAATGATCGCATAAAACTCTATGTAGCTTGTTTACATCCATTGTGTTTGAGAAGATAGGTATGTTTGCAGAGGGTATAGTAATGCTGGCGAAGCTTACCATTATTTAGATCAATTGTATCCTACCTAAAATTATAGTGGGAAGATCTTTTCCACTTTTCTAAATTCTGTTATAATTTTGGAGAACAATGGGGTATTCAAGTGTATACGAAGGAACCCTTCGGTCCCAATCTTGAATCCCTAGATAGTCAGATAAGATCTCGCACTCACCTCCAACCTCTACTGCCTACTTGGAATATAGTTTATTGGTTCCAGCGGAAAAAGTTGACATTTGTCCCGTTAATTTTTAAAGCCTGAGAATTCTCCAAATTTCGATATCACTTCTAAAACTCCTTTCAGTTGGGGCTGTAGGGTATCCAGAAATAGCAAGACATATCATCATGCAAAAACAAATGACCTAACCTCCACTGAGCCTACCGAAATTCCTTTGATAGATACTCTGGGTTCATCAGATGCAGTGCTAATGGGCTCAAGGGCAATGTCAAAGAGCATAGGCCGACAAAGGCAACCCCTGTCCCTGTCCTTTTTTGTAGGCTAAAGGGAAGAGATAAATCCCGGTGTGTGGATCCTAGCTTGTGGTATTATACATCGCTGTCAGATAAGGTCTAAAAAACTTCCCATGAAACCCATTTTGTCCAATACCAGATTCAGCCATTTCCAATGAACATTATCGAAGGCTTTCTCCGCATCTATACTTATTAGCGCCGCGGTAGTTACCCCCCTCTTTTCCCTGTCAATGTAAACCTTGAACTGTCAGAACCGTCTAAATGTTCTAACCCCCGATCTTCCTTTTATAAACCCCCATTTGGTGAGGAGGGCCTTCATTTGTCGGCATGATGTTCGCGCAGCCTGTTTGCCATAGACCCTTTGAGATAATTTTTTATGTCTTGGTTAATCAGTTGAGATGGGGGGGGAAGGGGGGGGGGGGCGATAGATGCTGCATTCAGGGATCTTTGCCCCTTTTGTATAAAACACCAATTGATAAAAGCTGTATCCCCCGAAGGTAGCATCTTCCTTTCTCCAATTATCTCTTTGTAAACCTGCACTAACGTTGGGGATATGTCTTATGTAATATTTTATTAGATTTCCCTGGAAGTCCCCGTCTGTCCTGGTGATTGGCTGGTTGGATACTATTGATGCCAGTTTCTATTTCTTCACTACTAATATCCGCATTTGCTCAGCGCTGTCTCCCTAGAGATTGTTTTCAGCCCAATGGTCTCCAGAAATTGTTCTCCCTTGGATATGTCATATGGTGTTTGTGAATATAACTTTTTGTAGTACTCTTCTAAAATTTTATTAATAAGTTTGGGGTCTCTTGACATTGCCCCAGAGCCATCTTTCAAACACATAATACCCGCTTGGTAACCCCTGTTCCTCACTAAATTTGCCAGTAGTTTTCCCGATTTGTTGCCCATCCTGAATAAAGATGACCTTAGCTGATCTCCATAGAATAGCTCAATAGTTTTTTGTTGCTGTTCAAAGGCCTCCCTGTTGGTTGCCCAATCCTTTTTATTCTCCTCTGAGTGTTGATCTAAAAATTTTGTGTAAGAGTGCCTTAGTGCCGTAGTGTACCTCTCGAACTTAGTCCTCATATCGCATTTTTTTTTGCCGCGTATAGGCCATTATCCTTCCCCCCTCAACACAGCCTTACCAGTATCCAGAAGAGTCCAGGAGTTGCGATTATGGCTAGCAATTATCCCACAGTAAACTCCACCCACTAACTCTCAAGATTCTCTAAAATATCATCTCCTGCTAGGTGCTTTGGAAAGCGCCACAGAATGTCTGACACCTTTGGTGTTTGTCTCTCACGGAAACTATCACCGGGGAGTGATCGGAAAACCACTAGGTCCCCCTCACTCTATCGCTTTCCATTGGCCCTGCAATTGTCGATTGGGCCAAAAAGTAGTCAGGCGGGACTCATGACGTGGACATGGGAGAATTGAGTAAACTGTCCTGTCCGGGGTTTTCCATCAACCTCCATATGTCTCCCAGGCCTGTGGAATCACTTAACTCACTTATCAGACTTTTGCCAACTTTCCTCTCCGCCCTTCGGGACCCCGTTCGCTTTCTATCCTCCCTCTCGTCCATCACGCAGTTAAAGTCGCCCCCTAACTCAAAATATTCTGCCACTTTCCACCGAGATCTGTGTTTCCAGATGGCGGAAAGAATTCCTTATCCCCGGTATTGGGAGCATATATATTAAAAAAGGGTTATTACGCCTGCCGAAGTCTCCATCCTCACCCTCATGCTTCTCCCCTCCTTGTCTGAATCCTGTGATATAATTTTGTAGGGGGTGCTTTTGTTGAAGAGCATTAGCACTCCTGCTTTCCCCTTCACTGCCCCAGAACCTCTCACCTCTCCAACCCATAAACTTCCTTCATACGACTAAAATCTTTTTCCTCTAAATTTTTCTTTCTTGCAGTATTCAATGGTCCGGCTTCTGTTTTAAGGTGACGCAATATCATCAATTCGTTTTTGTGGGGAGGCGTAGCCCTTGACGTTCCAGATTACTAATTCTCCAAGTGAAAAAAAAACGACCTAAACCACTCTTGTATACCCTAGACACCTATTTGACCAGTGCACACCCCTCTCCCCCCTCCCAGAAACCAAAATTAAGACCCCATAAACAACTGGAACCTACGACCACCTTAGTAGATTACCTCCTTTCCTTTAAGGACTTCTCTTTTTTCGCGCAACCTAACCTGAGGCGAATCTCTGACCTCAGACTTTTTTTTTTTTTTTTTACTCAATTCAGTTTCTTTGCCCCGAACCCCCCCTTGAACCGCCCATTCTGCAACTTGAACTGCCCCTTACTTAAAAGATTTCCAGTGGCTTGCCCATTATTTTAAAAAAGAACAGTCGACCGGACCTCCCTCTAGAACCTCTCCACACAACCGACCCCCATACCGGAGACTCTAAGGTGTTCAAGTCCCGAATCATCAACTTTAGTGGGGAAACCTATAAGAGCATGGAATGTCAGCGCTTCCTCGGTGTCCGTGATTGACCGAATACATACTGGCTGTATCACGCCTGGCTGGCCCTTAAACTTGCGGGTGTACGCTGGGGCTTCTACTTTCTTAAAGGGTATTGTCCCCCCCTCTGAGTGGTCTGCAGATTTCTCTTTAAGATGAGAAGTGCCCAACAGCTCCTCAAGCCTCCTCTGGGGTATGACATATCACAGGAGGGACCGAGTCTGGGAAAACCTCTCATGACGGCAGGAAACTGGCGGTTAAAGTGGTATTTGTCTTTTGACCAACTGTGCAAATATTTGAACAACTGCTTTTCTTCCCTGGAGACCTCCAAGGAGTAGTCCCCGCAAAGAGTAGGAGTTTTATCTCCCTTGTAGATCAGAGAAGATTTGAGTGACAACCCGGTATCTTGTAAGATCTGGGATTTCTCAAGATAATCCTGTATTTTAACAATAACGGCTCTCGGTCTATTGGTGTCTCCTCTGTGTTGGTGATTTTAATTGGCCAATTTCTGTGTGCTCTCACTTCATTAAAAGGGGTGTGACAGTCCCAGGAGTTTTGGGATCTCAACTGCACAAATTTTTTGCAGATTTTTAGCAGGTATATGTTCGTTTAGGCCGATGATTCTTAAGTTATTCCTGCGGGACCTGTTTTCCAGGTCATCATACCTGTTCTGGAGAAAATCCATTTTCCTGCTTACCTCTTCCATGGTGCTTCCTGGCCCCCAATATGTCGTCCTCCCCACTATGTTCACACAACACCCCTCTCCCCCAAGGTCCCCAATCTGGCGGTAAGCAGCGATATATCTGGAAAGCTGACATACTGCAGCCGTTACTGCAGCGAAAAACTGAAGCTGAGATAGTGGGCTTCTAGTGACGCCATGAATCTGGAACTATGTATGAGCCCGTTGCCACATCCTCCGTCCATGGAGTTTACAGGAGATCCCTAACCTGGGATCATTTCCTCTAGCCCTCCATCTATCTCCTGGAGAGAGTTTGTGGCCCGCACCCTGCATGCTGTGTAACTCGGCATTGTCCCCTGGGCCTCTCTGGGGGAAGTTGGGGCCTCTCTGACCTGCTCCTCCTGCCTGAGTCTGTCTCAGGGGGCTGTTTTCTTTCTTTCCACCGATGCTGACCCTGTGCCGGCTGTCTGTCCACTTCTGCTCCCGCGTGTGGTTCGGGGCGCGCATTGTTAAGTGTGCTGTCTGCACAGCTCCTGAGGGCTGAGTCTGGAGCGCAGGCTTCCCCACGCTGGGTCAGAAAACCCCGCTCCCCTGCCCGGAAGGTGTCGGGAGGGAGGCACTAGAAAAGTGCCGTTTTGAGTGCCGTATGATGCGGGAAATGCCCTCGATGGGCTTGTGAAGCGGGAAGCTCCGGCCGCTCCGCTCCTTACATGCGCGCAGCGCGCCGAACTCACGGAAGTCTGACACCCGATTTCATCTTGAATGAAAGTCAAACGATCCACATTATCTGGGAAAGTCGGATGCGTGGCGTTTTGTCCTGTAATGACTCCTCCGCTGTGCTGAAGGCCGCTCAGATATGACGCTGGCTGGCTGGACAGGAACAACACCTCTAGGCTGTGGCGAGCTGAGCTCGGGCCATTCATCCATTTTGGATACCCCAGAAGTCATTGGGTCGGAACATACCAAAAAACAAACATCGGTGTTGAACACAATAGTCTTGCACCATGATGTTTAAGCAAGCGGTCTCTGTGTGTTGTATGTGGCCCTGCCCTACATGCGTTGGTGAGGTGGGTAAATAAAGATGCCAAGAGGTCCCGCCCTTAGGCTTCTGTCCACAATCCTGCTGCTGCTGCTTGTAGTCTTCTGCTTCCACGTTGATGACGTTGTTACCACCGTGATATTTGAAAACGTGAAGCAGACCAACAGATGTCTTCCAGTTTGATCAATTCAGTAGGTCCCTCCAATTCCCGGCATTTTACTCTATTTGTGGGGTGGAAGGAAAAGTGCCCGAGTTTTTGATTTGTTAACGTGGATCGAGAGGGTGGCCACCCAGTAACTGTTTGTTCATTTTGGATGCCTTAATGTGAGGAGCATGTTGGGAGAAATGGAGCATAATCCAAGCACTCTCATGTGAAGATGGAGCCTTATTTCCCAAAGCCTCTGGGTCGTGGGCACTAGCAAACTGATCTCCTCATCTTCCTCCTCCAACCTCTAATCCATGCCCAACCTCTTTCCAAGGCAGGTGAACATCGGTAACGTTCGTGTCCAGAATACCTCATTCCTCCTCTGCTTCCTCCGGCACAGATTCAACACAGCCCTGACTTGCCTCAGATGAAAGCACCCTGAGAGTTGAGGCGCCGCCTTGCACTAGCCCTGGACCCCGAACCCCTGCCTAATGAAAGACCAATAAATTGTAAACTGTCGGCCTTGTGGTTCGAACGGAGAGAATGCTCGTGTCCCCGCTATCTGTGGACCGTCTCCTCCTCAGTCGCTGGTGGGAACTGATGTTTCAGATGTGTCCAACGATCCGTTCCAGACAAAGATCACCTACAAAGCTCCATGGCTACAAAGCATTGTCCGCACTGACCATTTTGTGGCTTCGTCAAAAATGGAAGGATGGTGCAGAGCTCGTTCGTCACCGCCTCCACTCTCGTGGCTCAACACCCCAGGTCCCAACCGCTGCTTTTCAGCCAGTGTCACTTCGTCTGTGTAATGGCATTGCCTCTGCCACAATCAGCTGGAGCATGGTGGAAGGTGGAATTTCCAGTGTGTTGCCACGTCAACAATGAGACGTTTTACCCGGGGAGGCCGAGGCGGAAAACGCTACAACGCAGCCAGTTGGGTCAAGCAGGGTGCGAACGGCGAAGTGTGACTCAGACCTCGAGCCTTCCTCAGCAGGACAGTCCAGAACCCGTAGCGCTTTAGAAAATTCTGGACGTAGGTCATGACGTGTGCCAGCAAGGCATGTGCTCCAGCTACCATCTTAAGGCGGCCACAGATTTCGATCCAATTATCGCACACCACCTTGCCTGGCCCAAAAGGTTCTCGTCACCCAGCCAGCGCTCGGTCTCGTTGCGAAGAAGCCATCCACAATCCTGATCTGTGTGTTGATGGTCCTCCAAGACCAGATTCATTCCACACGCCCTGGTTCTATGGGCACGTGTTGCCCCCAGGAGGACCTTGGGGAAATAACACAGCACCATCCCTGCGGTTTTGAAGAGAGTGTGCCGACCTGAAGCCACCGTTATAACCATCAAGAGACATCACCCATCGACTGTCACAGAGATAAGCGCCTTGTCCGCTTACCTAGTCCATTGTCAGTGGTCACCAATGGACTTTGCCGGACACAATATGCAAACAACGTGCCTTGAAATTGTAGATGACACGTGGCTGGCCAGGGCAAGGGACCGGATTTTCTGGAAAAGAAATGCCTGCTCGGCATCTGGTATTGGGGCAGGCAACGGCCATGACGTGGCGGAAACCCATCTGTGTCCACCAGAGACGAGAAAGGCTACATTTCCAAGGCCAAAAGCCTGGCCAATGCCGACATTCAGGCTTTTGGCTTTGAGGATGGTTTGGTTAAAGTGTTCTTTCTGCTTCCCAAAGCGTTAGACAGAAGGCTGGCTGCAAGACTGGTGGCCGCTGTAAAAACAAAAAAAAAAAACGGCGTGCAGGTCGTCAAACTGGTGGAAGGAGAAGGGGTAGGATGGGTCTCTGTGGGTGCTTGGTGGGTACTCGGGTGCGATGGTGAGGCTGAAGCGAGGCTGATCCTTGATCATGACTTGAGAACATGGGTAGCCGAGGAAGCAATTGGTGGTGGCGGAGAGAGGGCGGAGACAGAGAGTGTGGACAGTGGTTGGAAGCCGGTCATCGGTGGCCTTTTTTTGGCCATGTGTTGTCCCTCCATTTCAACTTATGCATTCGCTGCATGTGACCTAGGAACATGTGGTGGTGGTTAAATACCTAAATTCTCCCTATACTGATGCGTTTAAACGCAAAAGGCGGCAAATACATCCTGGGTGGAATCAGAGGCTTGTCGAAAAGAGCCCAGGCTTGAGAGGTCCTTGGACCTTTTTCAAACGGCATAAGCGAGGAGCGGTGTTTTTTCCGCTGATCGTGGCTGGCGAATCGTCCAGCGTACATGTGCGACCGCCCTCTCCCATTTTTGAGGTGGAACCCGTACTGACACTAAACCCATCGTCTTCCTCCTCATCCAGTGATGAAGCGCTCGCAAACATTTCTGCTGAACAAGACCACGTATGGACCGCAATTGTTTGTTCGTCGTCGTCGTCATCAACACAGGTGAGTTCTCGTCCTGACACATCCTGCATCCAGGAGCTTGCGGGCTACATAGCAACAGGCACTGCAAGTTGTTGCCGACCGCCGCCGGGATTTTAGCCGATTGACCGCTTCCTTCTCCTCCTCTGATTGCATCAAGCGATTGGGCGTCAAGCAGACAAAATAATCCTCTTTGGACTCTTGATCTTGTGAATATGCCTTCTGAACCGCCCTCAACCGCATTTGTCCATCAAAGAGGTCTTCGAAATGGATTATCCACAGTGGTGGGTACACAAGTTGACATTTGGGTAGCCTTCGCTTCATTGTGGACGGATGCTGACGATGGCTGATGAACGACATTTGTTGGCCAGGACTGAGAGGACAGGAGGTAAGACTGCTGTATGCAGGTTGCATTAACCACTGAAGAACAGATTGCGACTGATGTTCATTACTGAGATTCACAGGCCCTGACGGCCTCGCACCCAGACGATCCGCTGGCTTGCATGTATGTCGCCAGCACTGGAAGAGCACTACCAACCATGTCCTAACACCCCTCTTTGCTCGCTTACCAACCTGCATTTATTTCCATGTACAGAAAATAAAAATTTAAGAAGGTATGGAAGAGTTTTTTGACAGTCTCTTATTGAAAGAACCCGTGCCACATCACAGCTATTCTTAAATCCCTCTAATTTCTTACAGCCAACTAGGATTAGAAACAGAATTGTTTCTAGCGAATACCTGTGAAATGCGCTCTGGTGGAAGACAAGATCAAAAGTGTTCTTCCTTCAGTCCCAGGGATTTAAAACTGCCCAGTAGGACTAGGAATTGATAGTTCTCAACAAACTATCATACAAGTGCGCCATCTGCGCCAAACTGAGATTCACAGAGCGCAATAAAAATATTTGGAAGTTACATGGATGAGAAATTGCGTTTTTTGCAGCAATGACAAACGAGAACAGTTATTAGAAATTTTTTCTATCAAAATTGTCATGGCTATTTGAAAAAAAACTAGGGCCGCACCACGTGCAATACAGCTATTTAAAAGTTATACGGATAACAAACGGTGGCTTTTGCACCAATGAAATACACCAACAATAGCTACAACATTTCTGTATCCAAATTTAAGTACAAAGTGGCTTTTTGAAAAAAACTGGGGCACACCAAAGTGCAATACAGCTATTTAAAAGTTATACGCATAAGAAAAGGTGGGTTTTGCACCAATGAAATACAACAGCAGTTACTAAAAAATTTCTGTATTCAAATTTAAGTACAAGGTGGCTCTTTGAACACAACTGGGCCACACCAAAGTGAAAAACAGCTATTTAAAAGTTATAGGGATAAGAAAATGTGGGTTTTGCACCTATGAAATACACCTGCAGTTGCTAGAAAATGTCTGTATCCTAATATAAGTACAAGGTGGTCTTTGAACAAAATTTCTCTTCACAAAAAAAAAGGGTACAATTCACCTCAGGTGCGAGATTGGCTGGCCAAAAACGGGTTTAAAAAAAAAAAAAGTCATTTCAATGCGGGTTTTCAAAGCAGAGTCTGGGCTGCACAATATACACTCTCCTTTCAAAAGCCAGCCTGCCTGCCTGTCTGTGTTCACCCACATCCCCCATCCCCTTGCGGCTGTAAAGCGCTAGATGCTTCTTTAAAAGTCTCTGTCTGTCTAACTAAGAGCTGAAATTCTCTAAATCTACCTATATTCTAATGTTCATAGCTAAAAGCATAGTTGTCTGTATGAATAAAGAAAAACTGTGCCCTCTGAGCGAGCTATTGAAGAGATCTAGCACACGCCCTACTTTTAGTGAGAGACACTGAAACACTGATGATAACAGAAACGCTGTTCTATGCAAAACAGGTCTTGTGTTTTTTTCCACCCAAAAGACAACCATACACATCACGTCATGACGTCGCACACCCAGCTCACCCTGCTCTATGCTCAAGCTGATTTGCTGGCTGCCAAAATGACAGGAAGCGCCGAAAATGGCGCGAGAGTAATAGATTATCTGCAGATTGTCACCTAAAATATCGCGTGATCGGAAATTTCTGATCAACTTAAAATCGTGCCGATTTCAACTTTGTCGATTATAATCGCTCATCCCTACAGGCAAGTACAGCAGAACACAGGCTGCCGTGACCCCAGCACAGGGAGCCCCAACAAAGACATGGCGGGGACGGACACGCTGATGGTTCAAGGCAGGGACCACGGCGTGAACCGTAACAATTAAGTTTTAGCACCTCAAGATGCCTGCACTCCTAAAATGGTGCCTACAAAATATCATACCAAAAGGAGTCCCCAAATTACAGTAAGTGCTCCCTCAATTCTGAGGCTTGTGGTTGACTCAAAAAGCGACATGTAAGAACGGGGTTGTGCCAGTTATCTAGCATCAAAAAGCTTTAACAGACCTGTTCTCTAGATGTATGAACAGTCGCATTCCAAACTTGGGCACCGGTGCAACACTTTTTAAGGCACCAAAGTTTAGGGACATTCTGGGGGCGTCACACCACATTTTTAGAAGTAGACATATTTATGATTCTTTGACGGTAAAGGTGGTGCCTGAGCCAGACTTGTCGTATTGGCACTACAATGCGCCTGTATGTATGACCTGCAGAAGAACAGGTTCATACATTCTGGCGCATTCTACACTGCCTTAAAGCTTTTTAGAACTGGCCTGTCAGCACCAACGTTCATACATCTATCTATCTATCTAATATGCAGGTACCTTAAAGCCACATCGGAACTGAACTGGTCCTTATAAATAATGGAAACATGGGAAAAATTGCTGCTAAATATATGGGTCTTCTAATGTTCCTAAAAATTTAGTTTAATGCCATTAAAAGATGTTTAACAAATGGTGCCAACAAAGTAGACATATGGTAAATGTTACGTATCAACTATTTTTGTGGTATATCCAGCTGTCTAAAAATCAGAGAAATTCAAACTTTGACTACAGTTCATTTATATAGAGAATAGCACGTCAACTGGTTTTTGCCGCAAAATACGCCAAAAAAATGGCTCAGCCCTAATAGGACATGTTGCCCAAAATGTCTTGCAATTTTTTTTAGATGATCTAAATGAGAACATCTCATAACTTTAGACGCACATGTCTAACTGTTCAATGTTTCAGTACTTTTTGCACAACTTGCTGATCTCTAACAAGGAGCTTAATGGCAAAATTCACAACAGGGGTTTGATCCATGAATCATCCAATAAATGTAGGGCATCAATTTGAATTGCGATTTAAATGGTCCTCCTCATCATGATGTTCAGTTTGACATCATAAAACCAAGACAACAACTTACAATTGATCAACAGTACCTCGCCATTGGGAGGCTTCAAGCAGAATGCTTTCAGATGGAAGTGGCCACTGAGCTTAGAGTGCAACAGAGATACAGAGAGACTAGAAGAGTCACAGAAAGGCAAAGAAGTGGTGGTTGTTTGTCTACATCACACACTAATGACCGCTTCATTGTAAACAATGCCCTGTGGAACCGGATGATGAATGCCACACAACTCCAGGTATGTTTAAGGGAGGGAAGAGGCAAACAAGTGTCAAGTCAGACTATTCATAATCTTTTACATCAGCGTGATCTGCGTGCTAGATGACCTGACCACACCACCAGATACAGGCATCATCGTCTTGAATGGACCAGGGAGCATCTACACTGGACGAGGACCAGTAGTCCTCATTGCTGTTCAGTGATGAAAGTCAATTAACTTTGAGCAGAAATTATGGCTGCCAACGATGCTAGAGACTTCAAGGAGAGCAAAATGCATCAGCCAGGTCAGTGATATTAAAGGTGTATTCCCCTACATTGACTAGCTTTAAACAAAGTTTAATAAAGCTATTAAAATACATTGCTGTTCTGATTTACCTTCATTTCAGAATTAGAACAGTTCTTATCTCCTGCTTGTCTACAAAAGCTTCTCTAGTTACCAACCATCTCTCTGCTCTAACCACTGCTGGTGACGTCACTCACTGCTGTATTTTATCAGCAGTGAGGAGCTTCTCAGTCTTTGATCTTATCTTTTTTACTGATAAAGAAAGCAAAAGTCTTGTACCATCCTGTCAGGTCTACAGAACACATAGCTGTGTTCCTGCTTGGATAGCGTTATTGTTTTTCACAGCTATGAGTAAGAGCTATCAAAGTTAAAATATCAGTCACTGCTGTAGACCTGCCCACAGCCTCAACAGAAAGTGTTCCCTGTGAAATAACAATTCTGGAGCATCTTCCCTTATAACGCTGGGTTGTGCTGTTACTCTGTTATTCCTCCTAGAAATGCATTACTGAATCTGTCAGGTGGGTGTTACTATTCATTTTCAAAGGGGCGTGTCCCTGTCTTCACTGACTCTGGCAACTCTGATGGGATAATGCGAGATTGTGCCGGGAAACCCTCTAGTTGGTAATACCCTAATCTAAAAAGGAAGTTAAACAGCACCCCAGTCCAAATATAACATGTAATATGGATGCAAAGTCAGTAACCAGTTATCCCCAACTGGCATGTTCTAGTCTGGCAAAGATCCCTGTGTGGGCCAAAACATTGTTTTATCGGCTGCTCTAATAAAGATAAGAGTATTTTCATTTTTGCAGTACTGGGATGCTGTTAGTTGGTGATACCCATCTGATAGATTGGAAATGAATTTCCAGGAGGAATAACAAGAGAATTAAAAATCTAGGGGAACTAAAAATAGAAATGTAAGGAAAGATGCTCCAGAAGTGTTATTTCATGAGGAATACTATTATTTACTAAAACAGACAAGTCAACAATCAACTTCATAGGTATACACAGTCAGGTCACTTCCTACTTCCAAAATTGGCATTATGTAGCTCATGATGAAAGTCACCTGTGGTGAGCTGGTTTGGTGTGATAGGCTGTCTGGACAAAAATTGCTATTATGTCTAAAACTTATCAGAGTTGGTAAGAGACTATTATTGGCTTTTAGGCCAAGGGGTTCAGACATAGTTGCCAACTTTTGAAAGTGGAAAAGCAGGAGATTGAAGAGGGCGGCGCATCTTGTTGGTGTGCCACGCCCCTTCAAAAAGCCACACCCACTCCGCCTAACTGCATAACGGCTTTGGAAGAAAGCCAGGTAGATGCCCTTATAGCCAGGTAGTAGCACCCCATAACCAGGTAGTGCCCCTTACAGGCAGGTAGATGCCCCCTTGTAGCCAGGTAGATGACCCCTCGGAAGCCAGGTAGTGCCCCCTTTGTTGCCAGGTAGAGCCCCCATTTGTTAGCCAGGTGGTGCCCCCTTTGTTGCCAGGTGATGCCCCCGTTGTTGCCAGGTGATGCCCCCATTTTAGCCAGGTAGATGCCCCCATTTTAGCCAGGTAGATGCCCCCATTTTAGCCAGGTATGTGCCCCCATTTGTTAGCCAGGTAGAGCCCCCTTTTGTTAGCCAGGTAGAGCTCCCTGTTGTTAGCCAGGTAGAAGCCCCCTTTGTTAGCCAGGGAGAGCCCCCTTTTTTGCCAGATGATGCCCCCTTTGTTGCCAGGGAGTTCCCCCATTTTAGCCACGTAAAGCCCCCCTTTGTTAGCCAGGTAGTGCCCCTTTTTTGCCAGGTAGAGCCCCCATTGTTAGCCAGAGTGCCCCTTTTTGCCGAGGTAGTGCCCCCTTGTTAAGTGCCCCTTTTTGCCAGGTAGTGCCACCTTTTTGCCGGTATCCCCCATAAGCTAATAAAATAAAAAAAATTCCCTTACCTCACCAGGCTCCTGCAGCAAACGTTCGAGGCTGCCGACTGAGTACTCTCAGCGTCGCAGGGGATGTGAATGCAGCCGCGCGTCACACCCCCTGCAACGCTGACCTGTATGTAAGGCGCACACCGGCGCTGTACATTCCGGGGGTTGGAGGGAGGAGGGGAACGATCCCTCCTCCCCGCACAGTGAGACTCCCCTGGCGGGTGAGCGGACGCTGCAGCCGCTTCACCCGCCTGTATCAGCAGCCCGGCGGCGCCAGAGTAGCGCACTAGCGCTACTCGTCACCACGGTCATTTAAAGAACCCCCGCCGCCTGCTGGCGACAGGAGTTTCGCCAACTCTGCCGGGAGGACGGGGGGGACACCCCAAATAGCGGGACCCCCCCGCCAAAAGCGGGAGAGTTGGCATATATGGGTTCAGAATGTCTCAAACTGCACAGTACTGTTCTTGTGTTGCTGTGCAGAAAGTGTATTGCGAGTAGACAAATGGCACCATTGTCAATTAGAGACATGGAACGCACAACATGCCATTGATGAGAGAGCTGAATGATGGCTACAAATGAGCATTAGGATAAACTGAAACACTACAGTATAGCACCCCAAACGAACCTGGGGTCTGCCAGACGTGTGTCTAAAGCAACAGTTCAGCGAACCGTACTGTGTATGGGGCTCCAAAGCAAATAAATGGCCATTGGGTCTCTGGTAATCAGCAGAAACGTATTGAAATTGGACCTCCACTGATCGGCAAATGGTTGCCTTCTGTGATAAGCTATGTTTTCTTCATCTTCAAATGGTTGCATATTGGCATGTCAGGCAAGAAACATCAGAGAACACCCTTGAATGATACAAGCTGGTGGTGGCAGGGTTATGGTCTGGGGAATGTTTTCAAGGAATTCTCTGGGCACACTCATCCGTGTGGGAGACAGTCTCAACTGATATGGGTGTCAGTCATCCTTGCAGATCACATTCACCCATACATGCGGATTGCCTTCCCTGAGGGGATGGGGTTTTCACAGGGCACGAAATGTTCAAATTTGCTTCAAAGAGCATGAAAAACCCCCCAAATTCTACCCTGTGGGCCAAAACTTGACCCCAATTTTAAACAATTTGGAACCCCCCTTTTAAAAAAATTTTATTAATCTTTATTTTATAGCCCCAAAACTTATTGAAAGCATTTTTCAATTTGGGGGGGAAAAAAACTTTAAAGACTTTTTAAAATTTTTAAAAGTATTTAAGTTGAGCCCACAAGGGGGTGGGGGCCCCTTTGCTCGCAAAAAGCTTACAATCTTTTTGGGGGGTTGAGGGAGGGGAAAAAAAGGGGGAAAAAGAAGTGCTAAAATTAAAAAGGTCCGGGCCACATGACTTTAAATTTTGGGGTTTTTTTTACTTTAAATTGGATAAAAACCTCCCCACCCTTTTATATACTTCTTTATAAAAATTTAAAGGCCCCAAAAATTGGGATGAGGGGCGCTAGGGGGTGTGTGTGTGGGGGGGGGGGGGGTGTTGGGCATTAGGGTTTTGGGTTTAGCCCCACCCCCGAGAAGATGTTTTAAAAGGGCCCTCTTAAAGCTATGGGATTTCTGAGGGTGGCCTGATCCCCCGCGGTAGCATGTTCCAGAAAAACGGGTTTGCCGCATGTGTAAAGTCTTGGAGAGGGGGTTGCGAGGTTGGAATTGATTGTTGAGTTGAAAACTAGTTTTGGGAACGTTTGCGTTGGTTTTCCCGAGATGATCAAGAGAAAACAACACCTTCATTATTACACCCAAAAAAGGCTGGAGAACTAAAAATTAAACCAACCCAAAAACAGTCAAATGGAAAAGTGCAAATCTTGGGGAAAAACATTTGGGTTTTTAAAAAAGTCACAGAAAAAAAATTCACGGACCATTATTACCCCTGTCTTTTTCCACAGCCTGCCCCAAACCCCCTGCATCACCCACTTTTTAAAAAAGTGCCAAAAGGCCCGTTTGATTTAAAACCACCCTTTTTCCTTAAAATGGACATTGAATTTTCCCTGTCCTGGAAGCAGCAGGGACCCCCAAAAAGGGCCGCAAAAAGGAGTCTTTCAAACACCATTTTTTTAAAACGGGAAACACTAACTTTTTCCCTGTCCTTTGTTCCCGAAGGGACCTTTAAAAACCCTGTCTGCCCCCCAGTTAAAAAGTCCCAGAAAAAAAAGTTTTTTTAAACCCAACCTTTTAGTTAAACGGGAAACTTTATACTGTCCCTGCCCGGGGCCCCAACAGAAATAAACCCTTTTAAACCTGTCTGCCCCCCGGGATTACAAAGGGGCCGGGGGAAAAAGGAGTCTTTCAACCACCTTTTTAGTTGAATGGGACTTTGATTTTGAACTGTCCTTTTGCCACAGCGGGCCCAGGGCCGGAGTTACGTGGGTGGGGTTTTGGAAAAGGCCAGGCTGGCTTTCCGTATCTTTTAACACGGGGTTTAAAAATTTCCCCTGATGACGCGCAAAAAAAAAAGGTCTTTGTTTGAAGCAGAGTGTGGAAGCGGAAGTGTGAAACCCCAGCCTTCTCATTTACAAAATTTAAAAGGCCCTGGGAAAGCGTTTGGGCCCCTCTGTATGAGTGGGACCAATTAGTTTTCATTTGGGAAAAACACGGGGTGGTTTAAACTTTTTTCCTTTTTACACCCAGGTCCCCCTTTTTCTTGGCATTTTTTTTTTCCATTTTACTAAACGTGCTGGGGGGGAAATTGTCTCTTTTCTTTGTTCTTGTCCGTGCTCCTTTAAACCCCCTGCCCTTGAATAACCTACTTTGGGGTCATTTTTTCCTTTGTACCCCCCTTTGTAAAAATTTCAGGGGAAAAATTTTTTTTCCCAGCTATTTTGTACATGCAATTTTTTTAGTGGGGTTTTTAATTCTAAAAAAACACTTTTTTAAAATTAGGAGGGAAATCCCCCCATGTTTTTTGTTTCTTTTTTTTCATTGTATTAAAGGGGTTTTGTCTCAATACAGGGATTGATAGCTATTTTTAAAGATCTTGCAAAAAAAAGGGGAAAATTTTGTTTAAATAAATTGTTGCCCCCCCTTTAAAACAGTGGTTTCCAAACCTTTTCCTGTTTCTGACAGCCCCCATCCCCCCTTAGCCATCTTGCAATTGTAAAAGAAAAAAATGTCTGTTAAAAAAAAAAAATTTTTTTAGAATAGGACCTGTGGGGATAGTCCCATTTTTCAAAAAAAAAAATGCCCCCAAAAAATTAAAGCAGGCCCCTTGAGCCCTTTGAACAATTTAAAAGAACAAATGTTTTTAGAAAAAAACCTTTTTTTAAAATTTGGCCCTTTTTAGTATTGCTGCTTTTAAAAGGGCAGGTGCCCCAAAAAAATTTTATAAAAATGATTTCCCTCGCCACTTTTAAAAAAAATTGGTTGAGGGAGAAATGCCCCCTTAGAAGCCCATTTTTTTTCCCAAAAAGGACAGGTTTTATTGCTTTTATCTCACAGAAAGACCCCAAAAAAAATTTAATTAAATATGACTTCTCACCCAATTTTAAAAAAATTTGGGAGGGAAAATAAATGTTTTTTGGGAAAGCAAATTTCTGTTCAAAAGGCCCCTAATTATAGCGGATCTCCAGAAACATGACCTAAAAAATTTTTGGGACAATGCGAAAACTTTTAAGATAAAGTGAAAAAAAGGGAAAACGGTGTTTTTCATGAAACCTTGCTTTCTTTTTCAGTCTCCCCCGGGGAAAGAAAATAAAAAGGGAAAAAAGAGAAAAAAATTGCAGTACAAAAAATTGATAAATTTTAAAAAAAAAAAAATTTTTCAAGAGGCCCATTTCTGTTTGAAAGGGAATGTGAATTTTGGGCCCCGGGGCAAACAATGGGTTTGGACCTGGGGCCAATTTTGGGGCCCCACAACTCATCAGGTTTCATGCCTGATTCATCTTGTTGAAAGTCAAAAGATCCACAGTATTGTGGAAAGCCGGATGCGTTTGTCTGAAAATAAATCCTCCGCTGTGCTGAGGTCCGCTAAAGTTTATGACGCTGGCTGCTGGGAAGGCCCAACCCTCAAATGGGTGAGAGTCAGCTGGGCCCTTCGCCCTTTTTGGGAAATACCCAAAAGGTCTTTTTGGGCCCGGGGCTAAACACATAGTCGTGCACCAGGGATCTTAAGCTAAATCTCTGTGTGTTGGATGTGTGCCCTGATTGCATGCGTTGGTGAGGTGGTAAAAAAAAAATTCCCAAGGGTTTCCCCCATTAGGTTTCCCCGCCCCCCTTGCCTTACTGCTGTCACGTCGCTGATGTTTTTCCCAACCGTGGACTTTTTGGGGAACGTTTGGAAGAGACGCAACAGAGGTTTTCCATTTTTGATCAATCGGGCAAGGGGTTCCATTCCCGCATTTTATCTTTTTTTGGGGGGGTTTGGAAGGAAGGTGCTGAGTTTTGTTTTGTCCCGGGGATCCAGGGGGGGGTTTGGCCACCCAGTAATGTTGTTCTTTTTTTGTTGGCCCTTTAATGCGGGATCATGTTGGGGGAAAAATGGAGAATAAAGCACTCTTTGTGAGAGTGGAGCCTTGATTTCCCAAGCCTCGGGGTTTCGAGGGGCACTGGGCAAATGATCTTCCTATTTCCCTCCTCCGCCTCAAATTCGCGGCCAACCTTTTTCCCAAAGGCAGGGACGCCGGTAAAAATCGGTGACTGGGAAATTCCTCCTCCCCCTCCTCTCCCCCGCTCCCTCGGCCAGCTTAAACACAGCCCTGACTTGCCTCGATGATGCCCCCTGAAAAGTGATGCCCCAAACCTTGCACTAGTCGGGGAACCCCAAAACCACTCCCTAATGAAGCCCGTAAAATTGTGAAACTGTCGGGCCTTGTGGATTTGACGGAGAAAAAGGCTCCGTGCCCGATCTGTGTCCGCTTCTCCTCCGTCGCTGGCGGGACCTGTTTTTTTCAGAGTGTCCCAAAGATCGTTTTCCAAAAGATCACCAAATACTCATGCTGACAAGGGCATTGCCGCATTGGGCCATTTTGGTGGCTTCCCTTTAAAACTGGAAGGATGGGGGCAGAGCCTTTTTACCTGCCTCCACTTCGGTGGGTTTAACAACCCCCAGGTCCGCCCCCCGTGTTTTCAGGCCATGTGTCACTTCGTACTGCTTTAAAGGCATTGCGTGCTGCCACAATGCTGGAGATTGGAGGGTTTAAATTTCCCGCGTTTGCCCCGTTTAACAATGGGGACGGGTTTTGGGGGGGGCCAGCTGAACGCTGCAAACGCAAACCCGGCGGGACGAAGCGGGTGGGGAACGGGGGGAAGTGCGAACTCAGCCCCGAGCCTTTTTTCAGCAGGCAGTCCAGACCCCGGGGGAGCTCTTTAAAAAAATTTTTTGGACGAAAAAGGTTCAAGGACTTTTGCCCGGGAAGGGATGTGCTCCAGCCCACCCATCTTAAGGGGGGCCAGCAGATTTCGCCCATTATTGAACACCACCTTCCCGGGGACAAGGTTTCTTGTCACCCAGCCAGGGGCACGGGTTTTCGTTGCTTGAGCCCTCCCCAAAAGCCCTTTTTGGGCCTGTGTTTGGACGGTCTCCAAGGGGAGGGTTAATTTAAAACGGGCCTGGGTTTGTCTCTGGGGACTGATGCCACCAGAGGGGAAAATTGGGGGAAAAAAGGCCCCCGCACCACCCTGCGGGGTTTTTAAAGCGGGGCGCCCAGCCCGAGGCCCCCGTCACCCCCAGAGACTCCACCCAGCTCACCCCGTGAGCTGTCAAAGAGTAATTTTGCGGGTTGGCCGGCTTATAGTCCCTGTGGGGGTGGTGGATGGCTTTTCCCGGGCACAATGCAGACAACGGGGCTTGAAATTTTAAGATGAAACGTGGGTGGCCAGGGGCAGGGACGGCTTTTTGCAAAGGGAAAAGCCTGCTCGGCATCTTTGGGAGGGGGGGCGAGGGGCCTTTATGTGGCGGAAAACCTTTTGGTCCCCCAGACGGAAAGGCAAAATTTTTAAGGCCAAAAGCCTGGCAATGCCGACATTCGGTTTTGGCTTTGGGTTTTGGGTTTTGGGGTTAAAAATGTTTCTTCTGTCCCAAACCGGGAAAACAGAAGGTGGCCCGCTTGCTGGCCGCTGTTCGGCGTGGGAGGGCGTAAAAATGGGTGGAAGGTGGAAGGGGGGGGGATGGGTCTCTGGTGGTGCTGGGGTAATGGGCGACGGTGGAGGTGAAGCGGGGGGGCTGGTTCCCCGATCATGCTCTGAGGGGGACCTTTGGGGAGCTGAGGAACGCTTGGGGGTGGGGGGAAAGTGGGGAGGCGGAGACAGAGGGTTTTTAAAATGGTTGGGAGGGCCCCGGGGTGGTCTGGGGCTCTTTTTTTGGGAAAATGTTCCCCCCTTTTTAAATCATGCATTGCTGCATGTGACTTTGACATTTGGGGGGTGGTTAACCAATTAAGGTTTTGCTTCTAATTTGCGTTTACGGCAAAAGGCCCGGAAAATACATTTGCGGTTGAATCGAGGCTTGGTCAAAGAAGGCCCAGGCTTTTAGAGGGCCTGGACCCCCTTTTCGGCGATAAGCGGGAAAAGGGGTTTGCGGTGACCCTGGGGCTTTTGGGGGAATCAATCAGCGGACTTCTGGGCAGCCCCCTCCCTTTTTTAGGCGGGACAAGTTTTTGGGCAAACCCCAAAGTCTTTTCCCCCTCGTCCACTGATGAAACGCTCGCAAAACAAAAATTTTGCGGGGGAAAAAACCAGGATGGATCCGCAATGTGTCAAACTTCCCCATCATTTCATCTCATCAACCAGGGACTTGGTGTCCTGGATTTCTTAATCCCCGAAGCGGGGGCCCACAAGGGAAAGGGGCCCCTGCAAGGCTTGAGACCCCCTGGGATTTTTTTCCGATTTACCGGCCCTTTCCCTTTACCTCCCCTTGGTTTTTATAAATTAATTAGGGGGGTCAGGGGCAGATAAATCTTCCCCTTTATCTTTTAACATGCCTTCTGACCCCAACCGCCCTTTTTTCCTCAAAAAAGGTCCCGGGCAATGGAATTTTTCCACAGTGGGGGTATACGATTTTACATTTTGGGGTTGCTTCATGTTTTGGGCGGTGCGGAAAGTGTGGATTTACGGGCATTTGTGGCCGTGACTGCGGGGGCGAGGAGGGAAGACGCTAGGAGCCCGGTTGGGATTAACCCCTGAAGGACAGATTGGCGACGGGGGGGGGTGTTCTTTCCTTTGATTCACAGGGCCCCCGACCCCGCGATGACGGCCCGACGGTCTGCAACTGACGGGTTTCCCCTTGGGATGGTGTTGTCGCCAAACAATGGGGGAGCCCTTTCTCATTCCTTTTTAAATTTCCCTGTGCTACCCCCCTCTTGTCGCTTACCAACCCCGCATTTGCTCCCCTGTTTTAGAAATTTAAAAAATTTGGGGATGGTATGGAAAAGTTTTGGAAAAAACTCTTTTTAAAAGACGGCAAATCCCCAGTTTTCTCAAACCCTAAAACAAAAAAAAAAATTGCTGGTTCAAATTTTAATGCAAAGTGTTATCAAAAAAATTGGGGTGGGCAAAAAGTCCCAAAAAAAACGTATCTGTTATGTTTTGGGATAAAAAAACCGGTTTTTTTTTTGGGACCCCCTTTAATTCAAACCCATGGTGAATATTGAAAATTTCTGTTTTAAAATTTTCGTGGTGCTGCGTCAATGAACAATGCCCGGGTGTGCCCAAAAATCAAAAAAAAAGTAAAAAAAGTTATGTTTTCTACGATACACGGTATTTTTGGCAACAAACAACTGTGTGTTTCAAGAATTTCTGGTTGTAATTTTAAATGCAAGGTGGATATATTAACAGGGCACAGGTGTTAAATTTTTGGGTTTAAAAATTTTAAAACCATCTGAAATGTATACCCGTAATAAAAAATGGAGTTTTGCACCTAAAAAGGGACCTTTCAGTTTTCTTGAAATGATGTGTATCCAATTTTAAGTTCAGGCTGCCCAATATCCAGGGAAAAATTTTCCTTTGCAAACTGTTAATAATAAAGAAAATTCCACTACAAAGTTACACTAAGTTTGGTTTAAACTTTATCCGTGTTCTTTTAGATAGAGCTTGTCTGTTTTCGCCGCGGGGCCCCCCCCCGCTCCCACCGCCGTGAAATTTTACAGCGGAGTGCTTTCTTTAAAAAATTTCGAGTAACTACATAAAAAACCCTTTAAATCTCTAAACCCAACTAAAAATTGGGGGAAAGGGTCCAAACTAATAGTGAGGTTTCTCTTGGCAGAAAATTTGACTAATTTCGCTGAAACTGTTGGCCACAGGCAAAAGCGCAAAGGGCCTAATCCCCATGGGGACGTGAGAAGGGCCTTAGGCTGAAAAAAGGAAACGCTGTTTTCTTTGTAAAACGAGGGGGCATGGATTTTTTCCCGCCATTGCAAAACCCTACACATCCCCCGGCATGACGTCGCCCCACAACTCACCCTGCTCCCTTTTTTGTAATCTGATTTGCTGGCCGCCCAAAATTTTCAGGAACGCCGGAAAAAGGGGGTGGGTCTTAAAAGTTGGGTGGGTAAAATTTTAAAACCCTTTTTATACGATGATCTGGAAATTTTCGATCACCCTAAAAAAAAACCCTTTCCCAAATTTAACTTTTGGCGATAAAAATTTCTCAACATAAGGTAAAACCGATATTTTCAAACAGAGGGAGAGAAAGGGGGGGGAGGGTGGGGAGAAAAGAGAAGAGGGGAGGGGCAGCGTTGTGGAAAAGCTTTAGGGTGAAGGGGATGGGGTTTTGTTGTATTTGTACTGGATTTGGCAAAACCCGTTTCAGTGACTGACACCCGGGTTTGACGGGATCCCGTTTAGTGGCTGGAAAGAAAAAACAAGCCCGGCTGCTGCATTCAGGGGCAGACTGGAGAGGGGAGAGTTTGCCAGAGGGGGACCGATAAGCAAGGGGTTACAGTAGTCGAGAAGAGGAAAGAATAGGGGCCCAATGAGAGTTTGAGGTTTTTTTCACAGTGGAAAAAAAGGACGGATTCTGGAGATGTTCTTGAGGTGAAAGATAACAGGATCGGGCAAGGGTTGGATATAGGGGTGAAAGACAGATCGGAATCTAGTATAACCCAAGACAGCGGGCCTGCTGCCTAGGAGTTATGGTGGTGCACACCCCTGGACAGAAAGGGCAAGGTAAGGTCTGTTAGTAGATGGTGGGATGACTAGAAGTTCAGTTTTAGTGAGGTTTAGTTTAAGATACAGGGAGGACATGATGTCAGAGACAGCAGACAGGCAGTCCCTGGTGTTTTGTAGCAGAGCAGGAGTGATGTCATGTTCGCTCAATTCTCCCCTCCAGCAGCTGTGGGGTGCAATCAGCATGGCTCCCGATACCTGTAGCAACATACTAGGACCTTACTGATTTACTAACAGCACATCTAGCTGCTGCCCCTGGTGGCTACTCTGTATATCAGCTGGTGGTCATAATCATGTCAGTACAGGCAAAAAGTGGTGTATACAATATAATGACAACAACAAACCACAAGATGTCACCAGAGAAAAAATATAATAATTTTACACTAAAGTAAAATGTGTACATGCCAATTATAGAAAAATGTATCGCCTTTTCTTTATCTATTGATTATGGATGTTACACAAGCAAACAAAATATAAAATATTTTCCAAAATATCTGTTCAGGCTTCCAATTTTTCTGAACAATCAAAATGTCTCTAATTAGCAAACTTCTAATACAATATTTTCCTAAGAAAAAGGAAAACCAAGAAAACATAGCGAGGACTGTGTGAAGTATGGTGCTAGGTTTTCTTGGTTGTCCTTACTCTTAGAAAGATATTGTATCATGAAACGTGCACTAACTAGAGGAATTAGAAGCCTGGAAAGATATTGAAAACGCACAAATAAGAGACTTCTACTCTTTTGCCAATGTTGTAGCATAGGAGATTTCATGTGGTTTAATTAGTCTCGCTCTAAGACCGATTTAGTTTACTCCAGTTGCACCAGTGTATTGTAGGATTGTATCATATATATCATTATTTTGTACACTCCAACATATGATCAGATTTTTATTATTTTAGGTTTTTTAAAGTTGAAAAATTGGCCAGTTTTATACAATTATTACAAACAGGACTGTGTTGGATCCTGTCCAACCTTATAGTAGTTCTATAACTCACAACACTATCACATACTCAGCGCTCAATGGGATTGAGTAGGCAGAAATAGTATAAAAAAGTTTGTGCCTACTTTACTAGGTACTGCAAATCACTGAAAACTGGATCAACTTCACTTGAAAACATAGAAAAATGTCACATGAGAAGGTGGCACAAGAGGAAAATAGTGATAAAGAGCCACGGGGCTGCAATAAGTACTATCAGGGTCTTATACAGCCAAAGCATCTGAGCACCCTGCCCACTTCCAGTTCATATCTTGCCCCATATCAGCAGGCCCAATTAAAAAAAAAAAAAAAAAGTATTGCCAATAGTGCACTTACAGTGCCCCGTGAGGGAGGTGGATGCTTAGTATTATACTTGCACATAAATAAGGCTTCTATAGTGTCAATCATATGTTGTATGTGTAGTGCACCATGCTGACTTACAGCCTAATAGTTACACCTATACTTTTAGATCAGGCGGGCTATCAAGCACTATTTCGAATGTGCCATCTCCAGGCCCCACACCTATCTTGAGAACATTTGTCTGAGGGCCACATCTCTGGGGATTTCCTACCACAATCCAAAAGATATACTAGTGAGCATGAGCGGTACTAGGATCTAAAAAGATCAAGTGCGTGAACTACAAGGCTTGGGTTTTGCCTTTCCACCCCCAAAAAACTATATTGAAGACAGGATAGCTACACAGTGGGCTTAGATACAGCACTTTACCAGCATACTTAAAACATACATAAAACCTTTACCTACAGTATGAATGCATCCGCTTTACCCAAAACAATTGGCCTCATCATAAAGCACTAATGTGTGTAAAGTATAATAGCCTATAATCAAGCACCTACCAAATAACTTCATTATATGTATACCTCCACACCATAACCACATATATCTACCATACAGTCCTGTAGATTGTAAGCCTTCGTGGGCAGGGTTATCTCTCCCTCTGTACCAGTTGTCATTTAGGGGGACATGTATGAAAATTCTCTAGCAGCAAGAATTTCTTTGTTGTCAATAGCAACCAATCAGAGCTCCCTTTTCTATTTTTCAGAGCACTATATGAAAGGGGAACTCTGATTGGTTGCTATGGGCAACAAGAAAAGTCTGAGACCTAGGCAGTTTTCATACATGTGGCCCTTCGTGTTGCTAGTAGGGCTTTTTCTAGGCTAAATTGCACTGGGGGATAAGGAATTTCTCCCCCTCATTAATATGTTGCATCACACAGCAACATTAACTAGAGTACTGGCCCTTTAAACTCCCAAGAATCAGCACGCACACGCCTGAGGTGGCAGGAATGTGTGCGCCAGTGAGCGGAGCAGGAGTAGGGATGCAGCGGGGAGGAGGGTGGAGATGTCACCCATAAACCACAAAGAAGGGAGAAGCTCCAGAATTTGGCCAATGAAAGTTGGTTGGCCCCGACAGGAGGAAACAAAATGATGAAGATAGATTCCAAAGACTTGATTCACTCTCTCCACTCAGTCCAATTTAACTTGTAGTGGAGAACAGAGTGCATGCCAGAACCCAGAAAAGAATTGAACTTCTCGGTCACAGACAATATGAAGGAGAAGTCCATGCAGACAGGATATTTGCTGGAAGAAATGGGAGGCAAGTTGTGGAGCATAAAGTAGACCAGGAAGTCGTACAAAGCGAGACATCTTGGAGAAAGAATCGGTGACCACCCAGGAACTGCACGATCGGAGAATGGAGGTAAATCCATTATAAAGTCCAAGGTTGCTCAAGTAAGGGATGCAAGACATGCAATAATCCGGAGGGCTTGAGATGAGAAAATTATAACTAGCACAAGTAGAATAAGAAAGAATTCAATTTTTGACATCCCGAGCACGAGTAGGTCACCAGTAGTGTTGGGAGATTAATAACAAGGATTTTAGTATTCCCGGGTAGTCGGCTAACTTAGACAAGTGATCCCATTTAAAGATTCTTTTCTTTAAGGCTGGACATACGAAGGTTTTGCCTGGAGGAATCCATTGGAGGTTGATGGCGGCCGGAGAAATCAAGTATTCTAGAGGAATGATGTCCTGAGGCACGGAGTCAAGACCAGCGATATCTGAGGAAAGGGAGACAGTGTCCGCCTTCGTGTTTTTCTCTGCAGGCCTAAAATGTAGAAGGAAATGAAATCAAGAGAAGAAGAGAGACCATCTAGTTCGCCTGGGATTTAACCGCTGTGCAGTAGAGGTGGTTGAACCATGAACATCTTAGAAGTAGGTGCACATGGTCATGATGAGACTTGAGAGCAGGAGAAAAGATCAATATATGGTCAAGATATACTACGAGACAAACTTAAAAGAGGTCTCGGAAAAAAATTTCATTGGCAAAGTTCTGGAAGTTGGCAGGAGCATTGCATAGGTCACACTGCTCTGTAACAATGTTATGTTTAATGACCTCTGTTCAGCCTGGCATTTCAGAGAAGACCCATTGGTTCCTTTATAGGAACTGCCTTAATGCCTTGCCTTTGGACTTCTGACAAGTACTGTGAAATATGGACAGGGGGTAATTCCTTGTTTGGTGCTTCCCTGAGCTTCGTTACAGCTGCCAGACTTCCACGGTCCTTCCAGGGCTTGATGAGGTTTATGTGGTAAATCTCATAGGTACCTTGCCATATCACTAGAAACTTTCTGTCAACTGTCGGGACTAGTACAAGCACCTTGTCACCTGGCTGAAAGACTCTGACCCTTGCCTTCCTGTTCTACATCCTGGCCTGTATTTCCTGGGCTGGCTGCATGTTCTCCCTTACTATGGGCACGAATACCGCAATCCTAACCTGCTTCTCCACTATGTGTTTGATCACACTTTTGTATGGGGTATTCACCTGTTCCCAGGTCTCTCAGGCTGAGTCTAGGAGTCCCAAGGGATGTCTCCCGTATTGGAGCTGGAATGGGGAGAACCCTATGGATGCCTGCGGGGCTCCTCGGATTGAGAACATCAGGTAAGGTAATAGGCAGTCCCAGTCCTTACCCATGATCCCTTTTAATGTTTTGTTAAATCTCTCCACCAGACCTTCGGTCTGGGGATGATATACAGAGGTATGGAGGTGGGTAATTTTCAGAAGGCGACAGTTCTTTGGTCACCTTGGACATAAAGGGAGTACCCTGGTCATTATGATCTCCTTTGTGATCCCTGTACCGGTGAACATGTGGAAAAGCGTCATCGCTATCCCTTTAGAGGAGGTGTTTCTAAGGAAAATAGCCTCTGGGTAGCGAGTAGCATAATCCACCACCACCCTGGTCAATTTAGGGAGGAGCCCAACCAGATCCATGCCAATCTGATTGAAGGGCACTTCGATTATAGGAATCAGTGGGTTCTGGAAATGGGGTCTAGGAGCATTGATCTGGCACTCCGACCAGGATTGCCAAAACTCTTCCACTGCCCTATAGATGCCTGGCCACCTCATGTTGTGCAATCCCACAGGGAGTCTCTACTGTAAGTAGGGCTGTGGAGTAGTCTTTGGCGTACCCATGAATGAAGACTACACCTATATGGTGTGGGTGGCGTTTGTCCGAGTACACCAGCCTGGCTTGCACCAGGGTCACCAAGCTCCCAGAGGATAACAGAATCATGGGGTGTATTAAAAGGGGCATAGATGCATATGATGAGAACATCATTCTCCCATTATACAAGTCACTGGTCAGACCACACATGGAATATTGTGTACAGTTTTGGGCACCAGTTCACAGGAAAGACATTGTAGAGCTTGAACAGGTTCAAAGGCGGGCAACAAAAATAATAAAAGGACTGGGTGGACTGCAATACTCAGAAAGATTATCAGGATTAGGGTTATTCAGTTTAGAGAAAAGATGGCTTTGAGGGGAAGTAATAAATCGGTTTAGATATATTAAAGGTCAATATAGATCTATTTATACCCATTTAGGACAAGGGGGCATCCTCTACGTCTTGAGGAAATCCTCAACATAGAAAGGGATTCTTTACTGTAAGAGCAGTGGAACTGTGGAACTCTCTGCCAGAGGAACTTGTCATGGTGAATTCACTAACAGAATTCAAAAAGAGTCTGGATGCATTTCTAGATGTCATAATATAACAAGTTATAGTGACCAGGATTCTGGAGAAGGGTCGCTGATCCAGGGATTTATTCTGATTGCCAGATTGGAGTCGGGAAGGAATTTTTTTCCCTAAAATGAGGACAATTGGCTTCTACCTCATGGGGGTTTTTGCCTTCCTCTGGATCAACACTTTAGCACAAAAGGCTGAACTGCATGGACGGCTGTCTTTTTTGGCCTTACAAACTATGTAACTATGGTTATATTGTATCCCAGGGCTACTTTAAATTTTGGAAGCACTAGAATGGTGCCAGCTAGTGCCCATACTCAGTCATAATGTCCACACTCCGTGTTGATGGCCCCTTAGAGCCCTTACTCAATAATGGTGTCTCTTTATAGTGTCGCCCACTGAGTACCGGCGCCTTCTTCTAGTTCCTTCCACTCATTAATTCTGCCTCCTTATAGTCCCCCTACTCAGTGATGGTGCCCCCTACTGTGCCACCCAACTCAATAACAGCTCCACTTTAGTTTTTTTCTACTCAGTAATGTGACTTCCTTATAGTGCCCCCCACTAAGTAAATGTGCTTCCCTATAATTGTCCGCAACGTTGCCTCTTACAGGCCCCCCCCCCACCACTCCGAAAAAGGCACCCAAAAAATAATTAAACTAATACTTATCTAGCTTTGTTTCCAACACAAATGATCCTGATCTGTTTCTTTAGACCTACAGCCTATAAGACACGGAGATGGGATCCCTGGGCAGATGCATTTCGCCAACCTATGCAGAGATCTGGTCTAAGGGAATGGTGGAACAGGGAGCGGACAACCTATGCTTCTCTATCAAGGCACCAGGCCAAAAATCCAGGGTTTATGGTGGTAGCAATAGCTTTGGTTACACGTTAGGGACTGATGACAATTACTGTACAACACTGTGGCATATGTTGGTGCTATAGAAATGCATACAATAAATTAAAAAACAAACTCAATACAGCACTTTACCCACAGCAGCCTCAACAGGAAAAACTTGAAAAACCACAACAACAACAAGATATTTGATTTGTACAACAAAACTCCAAAAAGTGAGAATCAATGACTTCCCTGTGACAGTGCTGTGAAATAATCTCCCACTAGGGGGAGCACTTGTATTAAAAAGTGACATGTCCATTTTTGAGGCTCTGGCCTGATTCAGAAGAGAGTACCAGACAAGGGTGGGTTTTCCTCCCACAGAGAATTTGGGGCCACATGTATGAAATCTGTCTAGGTCTAAAATTCACTTTGTTGCCCACAGCAACCAATCAGAGCACCCTTTTCCATTTCATACAGTGCTCTGGAAGAATGAAAGGGGCGCTCTGATTGCTTGCTGTGGGCAACAAAGTGAATTTTAGACCTAGACCCATTTCATACATGTGCCCTTAGTGTCTCAAACACCAACAATGTCCACCTTGCAGTAACCATGACCCTGGTCACCATCTGATCAGCAGGTTTTGTATGTCTTCCTTATGTTGGACAGATTTTTGTTTGGGGTGTGGTTTGCGGTGTCACAAGTATGCATTGAATTCCTTAGGTGTGTGTGACATATCCCACACTAGAAAACAGGCAGCCAGCCAGACGAGAAGAGAAGTGGCATTTTACACATATCAATTCTCATATAAATTATGTGACATTAAAGTGGTACCCCCCTCTCGTTGATCAGACTTAAACCTGTAGTCAAAGGAAAATTAGGTTTATTACCAAATACATTTCTGTTCTGATTCAGGCTATGTCTACACAGCATGAAAAAACGATTGTATTTTCTGTGGTTTGTAGGATTCTAAAACCACTGAAAATCCAATCGTTTTGCATGCCCATAGACGTTAATAGAAAAAACAACCTGACGTCTACACAGGTCTTTTTTTCTGCTCGTTTTCTGGCGCCGGCGGATTTAGGAACTTGGGGGGACATATGCTGCGCCAGAAGTCTGCCGTCTTCACTAGATTTTTAATGAGGCGCAATCAAATATTAGGCGCATTACAGAGGGCCTGCGGCACTTTGTAATGCACCAGAGATCAGGGCGTGCTGGAGGTGGGCACACTACAACCGTACGAAACTACACATTTATAGCTTCAGTATGGCAAATCCAAGCACAATACTACTGGAACAGGTTCATATATTCAGGCTAATCCTACGCTGCAAATGCGTGCAAAAGAATAGAGCCTGGGCGCCAAAAATTATACCTAACGCCTTTCTTGTACAATCCGCTGTCGTTTTGCCGTCGGTTTCCCATACAATCAATTGTATGGCCCAAAGGCAAAGAAAACGAGAACCGACTGTGGTTTTTAACAAAACAGTCACAAAAACCACGGTCCTGCATCGGACAAAAAATGGTCTACTTTTGGACGGTTTTTGTCCAGTGCTGTATGGATCCAGCCTTACTTTTTTTCACAGACAAAGCAGGTTATCTATCCTACTTGTTTATAGATGATTTCTTAGGTTATTGACCCCAGCAGTATTTTAGCAGTGGTGGCCGAGCTGGAGACGTTATTATGAGCAAGAAGTAACGGACTGCGCAGGCATGGCGGTGGGGTGAAGTCCTGTTAAAGATTTTATTGAGTTTGCTAAAAAATGCTAATGAATTTTGTGAATGTCTGGTAAATTAGGAATCAGTTTTGGAAAATGGAGATCAAGAAAATCTTTAACGACTGAGCAACTTTTTGTAAGTGTGCCTCACTGTTACGTAGATAATAGCTATTGGTTGCATCATAGTTAGAGATGTGCGAATTTCTCAAAAATTCGGTTCGGTCACTTCGCCGAATTTCCTGACAAAAATAACTTCGGTCCGAATTACTTTGGGATGAATCGCGTTAAAAAACAGCTATTTCCAGGCTGCACAGAGCCTGCAGGGTGCTGTAGAACGTTGCGCCATGCTTAAATATGCAGAGGGAGCTTGGTTTGGGCTTCATACAGTGTTGTGTTTTAGTATGACACGCACATGACTGCCGCTGCTCTTAGAATCGCTTCACTATAAGATTCCCTGGGCACTTAAGAGGGCAAAACTGACCAAAAAACTGAAGGGGGAATGTAGCCTGATAAAGTCATGCTAGCGACAACTGGAAAAAACAAGCTGAGGGCTCAGGTGGCAACATTAGTGACAGAGTGTGGAGGTGACGGCGGCAGCCACAGCGCTGGGGTCAGGCATGGCACATGAATTTGGAGTGGAAAAAAACGGGGGAGTAGGCCACAGAGTGGCACAATGAACAGTGTGTAGGTCACGGAGCAGCCCAGCAGCAGCATGGGTCAGCAGTGGCACAATGAATTCTGGAGGGGAAAAAACAGTGTGGGCCCACAGAGTGGCACAAGAAGAGGTGGGGGATGGTGGCAGCAGCATGAGGTCAGAAGTGGCAAAATGACATTTGGAGGTGGCAAAAATGCGTGGGCCCAAAAGGGTGGCAAATGACAGGGGAGTGGAGGCACAGCAGCAGCAGCATGAGGTCGGAGTGGACAATGCAGTGTGGGGGCACGGCAGCGCGCTGAGGTCAGGCGGGTGGCACAATGAATTCTGGGGGGGCAAAACGGAGCAGACCACAGAGTGGACAATGACCCAGTGTGGATGTCACGGCACCAGAAACAGCAGATGGGTCATAAAGTGGCCAATGAAGAGTGTGTGGGGTGGGTGGCAAATACCGTCCTGGAAAAAGTTGGTTGGGGGGCAGGGGGAAAACTGTAGAGATGTGGGGCATCAGGCGGGTGGCGGCTCAGAATAGTGGTGAGGCAGGTAGTTTGAACTCAGACTCATTTCTTAATTTTGGGTGAGGCCCCGGGGCTATGTAATCGACGCCTAAGGCTTGGTGTTGGGGAAAATCCTGGCCGATCCCCGCCTGTTTAAATTTGCAAAGGTCAGTGTTCCACTTTTCCCCGTGGTAAAGCGGGTTTCCTTGGGGAAAAGATGGCCCCCGCCGAAATGCCCCCGCTCTGATTCCCACTATGGTCGGGCGGGAAGCTTTCCCCTGCAAACTCGGCAAGTTGGGGCCACCACCCAGTTTGGCTGCCGTGCCAGCGGATCTTCAACGGGGGTGGCAGAGTGCTGCCCAAAGTGGGCCAAACCCCCCTTTTGGGTTTTCAGGGTCTGCTCCAGGCCCTGCTGCTGCTGAGACTGCCTCCTCATGGGGGTGAAGGAGCTGTTCAGTGACTCCGATTAGGTTGCGCTGATGGAGCTGGTATGCTCCTACCCCCCCCAATTCCCCAGCGGCCGGGGCAGTAGTACGTGAGCGTGAAGAACCCCCGGTAGCCTGTCGAGGGGGGGAGGATCCCCGCACATAGGCAGCGGCAACTGATATGGGGGTTTCCCCTATAGATTTGAGTTTGTTCTCCCTCTCAATGAGGGAAAAGGCCCCCCTTTTTGGGCCCCAGTAGGAGGGTCCAATGGGGGGGGGGAGAGCCGAAGTATCCTCTGCGGATGCGGACTATTCGGTATACAAAACCGGGAAAATCAGCATGTGGGGGCCATCTGTACAAGTGACTCTGAGGGGCTCCTCCTCCTCTCCACTTATATCCCCACAGTGTTGCGGGTCTTCTGCTTGTCTTCCTCATTCCATTACCTCCCCCGTGCCCCTGCTCCTCCTCTCGTCCCTGGGGAGAAAATCCACTATTTCACCAGCAATGCTTTGCTCCCAAAGCCCCCCCCCCTCCATTTTAGTCCCACCCGGGTTGTGGCCCCGGATGTAGTGCCAGTCTCCCGTCCTGCCCAACAGATTTTTCGCATCTGTTCCAGGACATAACAGTGGAATGACGTTATTCTCCCGAAATCCTGGGACGACAAAAAAAGTGGCCCCTCAATGGGGCCTAACAAAACGGGAGGTGTCAGCATGAGCTGCCTGGTGAATAAAAGTTCACGGGGAGTACTCCTGTCCGCCTGGATCATCAAAAAAATTTTTAATGGGCCCTTTTTCTGTTTTACAGTCGGTCCCAAAATGTGCGGTGGGTTCCCAAAAGGTGGAAAAAACGCATATCAGAGTGTGTTGGGGGAGGCGTTCTTCCCCTGCAACTCGAAGAGGGGGTTTCCCGGCTTTGTAGGAAGGATAAAGTGCATGCAAAAGTTTCCTGGCCATTTTTGAAACTTTGAAGATCGGTGGAAGTTCAGGAACCCCTTTTTACAACCGTTGAACACATGCGCCATGCAGGGTGCGGACCTCCCTCTGGGCAGTGGGACACCATGTTACTCCCATTGTCCCTCAGCATGGTTTCGATTTGCAGTTGGCGCGGGGGGGAAAGCCCCAATGATTTTTTGTGCATGCGCGGGCATTCCCCCCCTGGGACTTCGTTGCCCAGGGAACCAGGTGTGAAATGCGTGACACCCCTGTGCCTACACTGTGGGTTTATGGGCAGTACTTGTGGAGGCTGTGATGGTGGTGGTGGAGGAGGAGGAGGGGACATTGGGAGGGGCCGCAAGTTTTACAACGTGGAAGAGAAAGCGGGTTCCTGTCCAAGTTTTTGGTGTGCCTGGGCGGGAAAATTCCCCGTGGGCGTAAAGGACATGTACTGGCCCCGCCCTAGTTACGCTCCGCGCTGCCGTGCACCTTGGAACAAACCGATCTCAGGCTGGCCCCCCTTCTGTTTACATATTTTGAAAATGTGGTACTGCCTTTTTGGAAAAGAAATTACGGTTGGAATCTCCATCTCTGCTCGGTACAAGCCCTTAGTTTCTAAACGGTTTTCGAGTCCACATTTGGGGAAAAGGGGGGGACTGCAGTACCAACAACTTGGCGAGCATGGTCAGCTGCTGCACCTTAGGAGGTTGGGCATATTTGTCTCTTTGCAAACGCCTCATGAAGACTGCGGCGCCATGGTAGCGGGGGGAGCTTGGACCGGGAGTGATGTAAAAAAGAAAGTCCCTTCTGCAGAGGTGGGGAACCCTTTACTGGCGCAATGGCATGGTGCCATGGGCGTGCTGCGCTGTGTGGCAGGGGAGGAGGACCACCACATCTGAGCCACGTTTTCCCAGGCCACCGGATGGTGCGCTGCATGTGTTGACGCAGGGGATGGTGCCAAAAATTTCTCCCCGACCACGTTCACTTTCTGCCCCAGATTCTACATTACCCCTATTCGGATCCCTCCCCGGGGTTTGGCAAAACTGCCACACCGCCCCCAGTATCGGATTTTACTGCCCCGCTGCACTGAGTGTTTCTCCCCCCTGCCCCGTGAGCCCCCGGCCGCTACTTTTTGGACCTGCGAAGGGGTTTTTTAAACCCCCTGGCCCCTTGGTCCGACCTCCACTGTGCTACCCTGTGATCACGGCCACACAACCCACTTGTGGCGCGCCGTGCCTGAAGAAAGTGACCCCCTTTTTCCTGATGATAAAAGGGGGGCCCGCTGCCCGCTCCCGGGCCATGCAACTGGGGTTGTTTTTGACGTTCCACCGACTCTTGGCTGGGGTTGTCAGTGCTCTGGGGAAAGGGGTATCTAGTAACCAATCAAAATTTGGGGTTGTAGTGACTTTTGGGCCCTGATGACGCGGCTTTGTGGCCTCCCGAGTCCCCCCTGCTGGGTCCCTTGTGTGCTGCGCCCGGGGTGCCCCGGGAAATGTTTGTGCCTCTGCAGGTAAAGAGCTCCAAAACCTCTGTCTAAAATTACTGTTTGTTCAAAATGTACAGACTTGATAAAGATTCGTATATAAAAAAATTTAAACCCCCTGTTTTTGACTAAAATGAACCCATAAGAACTTGGCAAACCCCTTGGTTTAATTGTGTCCAAAAAAATGGGCGGGGAAAAAATTGATTTGTATGTGCCGTTTAAAAACTCTGTTTTTATTTTATGAATTTTTAAAAAGCAAAAAAACAGGGGTTTTTTAACCTTCGGATATGAATTTGTACAGAATTTCTTCTGTGGCGGTGAAAAAAAAGTTTCTTTTATGAGTACAAATGTAGAAAAACTTATTAACCCTGGATGTAAATTGCGCAAAAAAATTGGCAACCAAAAACTACGAAAACTTTGTAGGTGTTCAATGGCGTGTTTTTTCGTACACAACAAGAGGAAAAAAAAGTAATTTCCTTCGCTTGTGAAATTTTTGCTACAGGAAAATTTTTTTTTTTGGGGGGGAAAAAAACGGTTTTATTTTAGTCCCACAACGCAGAACAACGCTTAAATTTAACCCCTGGGTGTAAATTGCGCCAAAAAATTGGCAGCCAAAAAAGAAGTGGTATTTGTATTGTAAAAAAACCCGTTTCTTTTTAAAAAGAATAACGGAACGGGTTAGTTTCCCCCCTTGGTTTTCAATGTGCTGTGAGAGATAGCATAAAATGTATATGCAGAACAGTGGATGCACATGGACTTTAGATCCCAAAACCCCACAAAATCGAAAAAAGAACATTAGAAAGCAGTCTCTGGGGACAAGCTGGGACCCCCCCCAAAAATCGCTGTATAAAAATCAATTTCAGTAAGAGTATTACAATCAGCCGCGCAGCCACCTTCCCTGTTTAGTACAGTGAGAGGAATGTGAGCCCCAGGCGTCGCGCCCGGACTTATATTAGTGCGGTGACGTCACTAAATTTCGCCGGTTCTGTTGGCTTAATCTCTCCCAAATGTCATGTAGGCTATTGCCCTTCTTCCTCCCAGGAGTGCTTTGCCCCATGAAAACGCCATGGGCTCGCAGCCATTTTATCAATCAAAAGCACACTTCGTTCACGCGAATTACCCCAAACTTCGACTTCGTTCAGAACCGAAGTTTTCCTGAAATTCTAAACGAATTCCACTTCGTTAGAATCAATTCGCCCATCTCTAATCATAGTGCTGGATGGACTTCCTGGTGCCGGCATACTAAGGGTCTTAAACTTTTTTTTAAAACTTATGCCAATATGGGCTTTGAGTGATCGCATGACTTTACTGCAGTGCATTATGCCAACTGTCAGACACTAACTCCAGGCAAGGTCCGGCAGGCCTGCATCACAGACAGACCGGAGATCGTTGTTAAAGGGGTTGTCTCACTACATCGATTCATATTATCTTAGTTCTTTTTTTTCCAGTTTCATTTTTGCATTCAGGGGCGTTTACTGGCTACTACTGGCCAACAGTGATGATCTGCCGAGGACACCAGGTCTGTAGCTATAGCAACCAGTGCTGGCAGCCTATCAGGAGAGATCATACAGTTCTATAGCCACAGCGATCTGAGGAGCTGATGCAGCCCATAGAAGAGGGGATATCTCAGAATAGGTAGGACACTGTTAATGGACACATATTGCAAAGTGACTTGTTTTTGCAAGATCTTTAAACATAAATAGCAATCCTTGTAGTGAGCTAACCCCTTTAACTCTCCAGTTGTCATGGTTAAAAATTGGCACAACGTGATCACACAGCGGGGTGCTGATGGAGAGCAGAGGGAGCCTCATCCCTCCTTCAAATCCTTACATGTCGCTACTGACCGTGACAACTAAAGGGTTAAATGGACAGAATTGGAATAAACTCCAGTCCCGGCTATTAAAGCAGTCGCTCGGTATCACCAAGGATGTCTCAGGAGCTGTGGTGCCCTGTAAGCTGCATGTGGTCAGGGCGCCACGTGTATACCAACATTTGCTTTCAGTATAAAATGTGAAACACATGGATATGATGTATAAGTCTATAGCAAGGCATATGTACAATATGGATATGCAATACAGCCACATACATAAACCCTAAATGACAGATTTCTTGTAACAAATCCTTAGCTATGAGTAGGACACCATCAGACAAGGATGTGCAGATGTAAGGTCCCTTTAAGGTGTGCTGTGGTTCTACTGAAGTTTGATCACCATACAACCCTATGCATACCAGCATATGTTGTACAGGACAGCGTCAACAGCAGCTGCAGGCAACTGAACAAATGTAAGATGTAGATACAGCTCCTTGTATTCCTCTGCACGTCAGTAGTGTAGCCCCAACCTAAGGCCGTGTGCACATGGTCGTAATGCTACACACATTCATTGTACAGCTGACAGCAATTGTCGTAAAATCCATAGGAGTGCACTGAGCTGCATTCTAATTCCATGACCTGTAACTTACATGAACAGCTTTAATGGGAACGGTTTAGGATGTATTCACAAGATGCAGAAAAAACCTGAATGTGTGTTTACCGTGATTTGTAGAAGTTTCACAATGCGGTAAATGGCAATGCGGTTTTTACAGCTGAGAAATGGAATACAAATGTGTTTCACATATAAAATCACTTGGCCCATTACTGCATTTCAAAAACGTGGTAAAAATGCATTTGGTTTTCTGGGTGCAGTTTTGATCCCGTTTTTAAAAGGAACTGTGACATCTCCTGACTATTCTACTACTATTTTAGTAAATACTTGTGTTACCTGTGAATCAACAATTCTGGAGAATCTTCTCTGTCAACTGGGTGTTACCATTCAAGTTTTAAAAGGGGTGTGTCCTGTACACATGACTCTGCTAGCACTGATTGGACAATGTCAGACTGTAATGTTACATACCCAAAATTGGTAACCCCCAGCTGACAGATTGATAATTTCTTGGAGGAATAACAAAAACTACACAGCACTTAAAGGGGTTTTCCCATCTGGCTGTTTCACAGAGCTTGCTCTTCACAGCCAGCTTCAGACTCGCACTTCCTGGTTAGACTGTGAGCAGTTCTACAGCAGTGACTGACATTTCAACTTTGCTATTCCTAGCTGAGTCTGTTTGAGGGACATTGGTCATAGAGGAGCTTTAACAGCAGGACACGAGGTTAAAGAGCTCTACAGGGGTAACGTTTGTCATTATGAAAGATAAACAAGCTCCTGTGCAGCTGATAAGACACAACAGGGAAGGATCTTACCAACTCGGCCAGGGCTTTTAGAGCAGAGAGGTGGTCGGTAGCCTTGTAAACCTTCTGTAGAGATGTATGTGATAAGTAGTGTTGATCGAACTGTTCTAGAAATGTTAAGTCCTAGTAGACCTTCTCGAATTTTTAGAACTCAAACCGAACATTTTACTGTTTGTTCGAGTAAAGTTCTAGTTCGACACGACATTTTCATGGTTCCCTCAGTGAACTGTAGCTCCCCACAGCTACCCATGGCAAGATCTGAGAGGAACCTGTTGTGTTAAACCATTGTATGGTCTTGCCCACCATGCTGTAGTTCAGTCTCAGGGTGTTGGCAATCTTCTTATAGCCTAGGTCATCTTTATGTAGAGCAAAATTTCTTTTTTTCAGGTCCTCAGAGAGTTCTTTGCCATAAGGTGCCATGTTGAGCTTCCAGTAACCAGTATGAGAGAGTGTTAGAGCGATAACTTCAAATTTAAGACACCTGCTCGCCATTTACACCTGAGATCTTGTAACACTAACGAGTCACATAACACAATGGAGGAAAAATGGCAAATTGGGCACAATTTGTCCATTTTTACTTAGGGGTGTACTCACTTTTGTTGCCAGTGATTTAGACATTGATGGCTGTGTGTTGAGTTATTTTGAGGACACACCAAATGTATACAAGCTGTACACTGACTACTTTACATTGTATCAGTGTCATATCTTCAGTGTTGTCCCATTAAAAGATATAATACAATATTTACAAACATGTGAGGGTTGTACTCACTTTTGTGAGATACTGTATCTTTCATGTTTGACTAGCTTAATGGGGTTGTTCCATCTCACACATTGATGGAATATTGACAAGATAATTTACCAATGTGTGAGTCCCCTGAAAGTCTATGTTGATAAGGGAGAGGTGACTGGAACTCTCCTATTAATTTCAATAGGAGTTCCGAGTGGCTGATGCTGGCTCAGATGGGAAAACCCTTTGAGGCCATATTGTTACGGAAGTAGTGGATCCGCTGTACCACTGCAATCGGTGGTATAAGCCACGTTAGGGAGCGGAATCTAAGGAGACTCCCAGGTCTCTACACCTGTTGGGACTTGCTTGCGGTGGCGGCCAGGGAGCAGCGTGGTACAGAATTGGCAGGCAGGTGCGTAGTCGGGGACAAGCAGAAAGGTCAAGGTAGGCACCAGGCAACGTGGTCATAATAAACAGGCAGGAAGGTCTGGCACACGGAACAACTAGATAGCACAACTCTCTCTCCAACAACAACTAAGCAACACCAACACTTGGCAGAGTGGTCACGGGGTGGATACCAGATATACGGTCAGCGCCCGGCAATTAACCTATTACCGGGACGCTGGTCCTTTAAATTTCACAGAGCCAAGGCGCGCCCTATGGAGCAGAGATGCGCGCCTGCACATAGCAGGGGAGCGTAGGGAAGCAGGAGCGAGGAGAGGTAGGTCGGTTGCGGCAGGAAACCAGGGGACACGAGAAAATCTTAAAAGTAAAACTGAAAGTCCTGCTGACCCTGCCCACATACAGTGATTGACAGTTTTCTCTGTACACACACTGACACAGGGAAAGCTGCTATCTACTATATGTGGGTGGGGTAAGCAGGACTCCATTGTCTCTTAAGAAGTCCGGTCAGAATTTACTTTGTTTCCTACTCAGAAATCCTGCTTTAAATCATATAAATCTATATATCACAGAACTAAGCTTCTCTCCCTCTATCACATCCTTCCATCAGATAGGGGAGCATTAACCACCAGACAGGTTCCCTTTAATCTGATGTACATGAGTACCTTTAGGACCTAAACACTGTTACTCAGTATTGTATAGTACTGTCATAGGCGGTGTATCATACTACTATCAAAGCACTGTTTTATTCTATTATTTTAGCATTATGTAGTTCTGCTATTTAGGCATTGTGGTCAGATTATTTGGGCATTGCATGTTATATGTAGACTATACTGATTGTGCTACTGTATGTAATCTCAACTTCCTTCTCTTCTAAAATGCTTAAAAGTTGTTCCCCTCCCCCCCCACACCCAAAGACTTTGATGGCACATTGGTAGGATATGTCACCAAAGACTGATAGGTGCAGGTCCCAACTCTAGGACGCGCATCGATCTCGAGAACAGGCCTCCAAAAGTCTCATCTGCGAATGTAGAGCAGATCGCATTTACGCACAACTCTCCATTCTGGTCTATGGGAGTTCCAAGTACAGTCAAACACAGCACTTACCTGTACTCAGAAATCCTGAAGAACAGAATGGAGAGTCGTGAATGCAGAATTCAGAAGTGCGACCGACTCTCTATTCCTGGTTGAGACTTTCCCAGGCCCATTCCGGAGATAGGTGCAGGTAACAGAGTTGGGACCTGCACCTATCAGACATTGGCGGCACATCCTCCTGCATGATAATGCCCTTTTTAGATCTTACAACAAAATATACATCTCATTATAATGTAAGACTTGTATATGATGGCATAGCTGCAGGCATGCGTCTGCTTGTATATAGGGCCAGCCTGTTGTATAGGTTTGCCTGGCTCCTGCTGATTTCATGGCCATGTTTAGGCATGTTTGTATCCATGTACACCAAGGGTGTATTCCTGACAAATCCCAATAATTATACTCCTTGCTCCTGGCTTCCCACATGATGAGAACTCGTGTTCAGAAAGTATTGTGTGACTGGCACATACTGCAAGGCTTAAAAATAATTTGTAGTTCTTACATAACTGAGGATTCAACTGAGAGCAGCTCACAACCTGGTCTCAAGGCCATCGCATCATCATTCCTGACGTGTGCGGTTTATGCACTGACGGCTGCCGGTTCTACAGCTGGAAGAAGTGGATACAAAACTGTTAGGACATGTTTCTACAAATATATATGATCTAACAAGAAAGGATGTGTTCAGTTGCACGTGAGCGAAAATGAAACACTGAAAATCATAATTTAACATCAGACTGTGTTGAATTATACAGCGGCAATAAACTTTTAAGATACATTACACACATACTGTACATGTATGACTATACTAGTAGGGTGGCCATACACGTTTGATAAAATTTGGTTAAACATGCCGATTTTGATGCAAAAAAATGTTTT